>OW285237.1:165635722-165845722 GCA_935421215.2 Melolontha melolontha
TGAAGTTATCCAGTTAATGCCACCCATAAAATAGTGACTTTTCTTACTTCCAACCTGTTTATATTCATAAGTTGAGTAGGTTAGTTGATTTTTGTACAGTGAAAATGATGACTAATTATTATATGCCTTTACTAATCTTCACTTGATCTATTTTTTTATTTTATAACAATAACCACTAATACCTATATAACCTCAAATTCTTATGATAACCTCTAATATCACAACTATTATATTACTTCCAAAGTTGGCAATAACTTTAAAACCAAAATGTAACCATAATTCCCCAGAAAATTGACGAAAAATTAGAGGTGGTTTTAATTCGTGAATTTCTTCATGAATTTATTGTCGTCAAGAAATTCACGACAATTTTGTGTATTACACGTTTCAATAAATTTAAGGTCATTACATTAATTACATAAATTTATTTGACCGTGTAAAGCCGTCTTTAGAATTATAGTTATTGTCACTTGGTGTTTAACATCTCTTGCCATAGTCGTACATACCTGTTTCACATTTTTTTGCTTGGAACGCGGATTGAGTATTGTGTTTGATTTGATCAGTTTTTATAATTACGTTAAAAGGATTACTCCATGAGTCACTAATGTTAATTGTTGTGCAAAGCAAGTGCAGTGGTGGTAACTTACCAAAATTTGACACATGTCAGCTTCAAACATTAACGGACACGCCTTAGGAATTGTATGAAGTTATGTTTTTGTGTCTTACCTTATCTAACGTATGCCATAGAATAAATTAAAATTTCAAAACTATGTTATGTTAATCTCAATTTATTAGACGTATACTTTTATCAATTTTACAAATTCGAAGAATTATTTTTGACTTATAAAATTCGTAATATGCATATTACAATACTAGAGACATTCAAGTAACAAAACTTTATAAATAACTTGACATTTATATTCTTGGTTATACTTGAGCAAATTTTTGTATCGTCTCTTTTTAACTCTTCTATGATCTGAAATAAACAAAAAATACATTATATATTTATTTAATTAATTAATATTTAAAAATAAGACATGATACGGTTCATTAGTTACATTTTGTGTGAAAATTTAAATACAATTTTCATACTTACATTAATGACTGTAAAAGAATTTCGGAGAATCCCGCTCGAAGGTCCATGTAAAGATTTGCTCTGGAGTTTTTACTTCTTTTTTGTTGAATAATAAAATTTCACTTTTAACTATAATAATTCTTTATTGCATTCAACGTTTGATATACGTAATTTTGATTTGTATTAGTGTTTGAACTCTTGCTCGTTACTGATGTGTTGTGATTCGAATGAATGTTTCTTACTGATGTTGAATTGATACTCTGGTTCATACTCTTTTTAAAAATACTTCAAACAGGCAAAATTTGCCATTACTCGCACAAACTATTATGCGAACAGTATCGATCGTACGGCCAGATGATGACATAATTAGAGGAAATTTTAAAGATCTTGATAGATGGTGCCTGCTAGCAATAATACCCGGAAATATACTTTTAAAATATGCTAATTAAGCCCTAAACTTAAACCTAAGTGCAAAGTTTAGGTTAAATTCTATTCATCTTAATCAATTTTATTACAGTTTATTTAAGAAACGTGAAATTATGAATAGAGTGAGATTAAAAACTGTCAATTACGTTCAATAATTAAATAATAAAGCAAAGTAGAAATAGTGTAATAAAAAGGGTAATAAACTGTAAATATAAAGGATATCGATTCTTAGAATAGAGGTAAAGGTTTACAATTTACATTAAATAAGATAAATAAATTATGTTTATGGAGCGGTTTAAATTTGAAAAGGAATAGTTGAATATTTGTAAAATTGGAAAAGTTATAATTTAAGTCTTATCTTAGATTTATTTATATCTAACATAAAATATACCAAATTTCGATTTATGATGAATTTATGATAATATCATTTCAGTATACAGAGTGTCAATTTCAAGTGAACATTTAATTCTAAATAACTAAACTACATATTTAAGAAAAACAAACAAAAACGATTGTTCTCGCGCTTAACAATTACTTAGAATTAGTATCAGAGATTAATGATATTTTAATAATATATCTGTAATGTAGAGATTCTGTTACTGTATACGAGGGCGGATTGATATTGAAGCTACCTAGCGCTAGATGGCAGCACAAACACAAAAACTTTTTTTTTTTTTAGAAATTGCGATCTGTCAAACGTCAGCTGTTAAAATTTCACCCAAATTCATCGATTAGTTTATTTGTTGTAGTCGTTTGAAGTAAGCAACTTTTGTGTTTCTTGAAAAATGGAAAAAAGTGAATTTCGTGCAGTGATTAAACACTATTATTTGAAAGGGAAAACGGCGAAAGAGACAAAAGAAAAGCTCGATAAACATTACGGTGAGTCTGCTCCGTCAGATTACATGGTAAAATATTGGATTGCTGAATTTAAACGCGGCCGAACAAGCACTGCAACAATACCATCAACAGGAAGGCCAAAAGAGGTGGTTACTGAAGAAAATATCAAGAAAAACCTCGATATCGTTATGAATGGTCGCCGAGTCAAGTTACGTGAGATTGTTGAAATGGTAAACATATCATATGAACGTGTGTTCAACATTTTGCATGAACATTTGCATATGAAAAAGCTATCGGCAAGATGGGTGCCGCGTTTGCTCAGTGTCGAACAAAAACGAGTTCGACAGACCACTTCACAGCGGTGTTTGGACATGATAAAGCGTAATCTTGTTGATTTTTGGCGTCGATTAATAACTGTTGATGAAACGTGGGTCCACCACTACACCCCTGAAACCAAAAATCAATCGAAACAATGGGTGGAAGCTGGTGGAAGTGTTCCGAAGAAGGCGAAGACAGTGAAATCGGCTGGCAAGGTTATGGCCACTGTATTTTGGGATGCACACGGAATATTGCTCATCGATTATCTTGAAAAAGGATTGGATCAATTGATTGATGCAATCAAGAAAAAACGACCACATTTAAAGAAGAAAAAAGTGCTCTTTCTTCAAGACAACGCACCGGTTCACACAGCATTAGATACGATGCTAAAATTACGTGAAATACACTTCGAATTGGTTGATCATCCACCTTATAGTCCAGATTTAGTAACTTTTTCCAGTTTCCAAACTTCAAAAAATGGCTCGCAGGAAAAAGATTCATCTCAAACGAAGAAGTGATTACCGAAACTAACGCGTATTTTGAGGGGTTCCCAAAATCGTATTATTCAGATGGTATAAAAAAGTTGGAATATCGTCTTACTAAATGTATTGAGCTAAAAGGAGACTATGTTGAGAAATAAATGGTTTTTGAAAAAAAAAATGTTTTTTTCCTACTTAGGTAGCTTCAATATCAATCCGCCCTCGTATATCGATAATTAATATAGAGGTTTGAAAATAAATCACAATTATTATTAAATATGAACATGTATAGTAAATCCTCTGTTGTAAGGAGACACCTTCTTTGCATATAAACAACACAAACTGCAGAGCTGTCACAATCTAAGTGAAACCTCTCATAAGCGGATACTCATGGTTCCGCTAATTTTGTCCGCATGTTGTATATAAATAAAATTGTAAGCCTTTTCTTGGGAAGTTTTCCGCCGCTACATTTTTCAGACTTAAAAGCTAGTGTTTTGTCCGGTAAAGCTCTGAAGAAAAGGCCAGTTTCGTCGGCGTTGAACACATGTTCTGGTCGATACCCAGGCAACTTATTTCTAAACTGATTTACATCGTCTTGATTGACATCAGCTGATTCTCCGGAGATACACTTAAAACGTATCGCGTGTTTGTTACGCCATTTTTCCAACCAACCATTGAATGCCCGAACATTTAATTTTTGTGCTATTTCATGAGCTTTGCCCTTCACTAAACTTCCCGATATTGGAATGTTTTGACTACGAGCACGAGAATACCATTTAAAACACGCGCTGTCAATTTGAAATCCGTCAGTTTAAAAAAAAAAACCTCTTTTGATTGGTATTGTTTCCTGACCTCCACTGTAGACGAATATTGTCTTTATTCTTAACAATTTCCGCGGTTTGAGTTTTTCCGATATTCAGTTTTTCGGCGAGCTTCCGCACTGACAAATGTTCCTTTTCCGAAACATTAACAACTTACATTTTTTCAAGCAAACTAAGGTTTTTACTAGGCGCCATTTTAAAAACCTCTAGCTCACACTATTTGCACAATAAAAAGAAAACAAGCAGCAGTCGCGCAGGAACTAAATAAATACGACAGAAAAAGATTTAGTCCCGCACTATAACGGAAATAGGTAATTCCCCGGTTTCAGAGTGCAGTGTCGCCAATATACTTACATTATTTTACCGCGCCGTCCCGTTGTTCGAGGTTCGCGTCCGGTTAAGGGAGGTCTCAAAATTTTTTTTAATCAAGAAAATTGTCCGCGTCCTGCTATTAGAGTGTCGGGTTAACAGAGTTAGTTTTATATGTAAAGAAATATGCAAAAATTTGGTTCCAGAAAATTTGTCCGCTGAAAGGGGGTGTCCGCTTAATGGAGATGTCCGTTAGGAGAGGTTTCACTGTATATGTTTTCATTGAATGTGAGGCCTCAGCTTGCGATAGATCTGCAATTTGTATTATCTATATGCAAACAAGGTGTCTCATTATTTAATTGGGTTGGTACACTTCTATTTTGAATAAATTTTTGAGTTTTGTTCTCAAGAAGCTTTGGACTGGGAAATTTAAAAATAATAATTTAATATGATAATAATTGGCATTTATTAAGAATTATTTCATTAAAATATAAGTAAATAATTTTTTATTGTTGCAGATTAGTTGCAAATTTAGAAGAAAAATCACCCGACCAAGTAGAAATTTTTAAAACGAATATGAATAAAGTAATGAAAGATATTTTAGGGAGGTTTAAAGATCTACAATTCTTCACGGGCGAATCAATGGACATCGATGGTATGGTAGGATTGTTAGAATACCGTGAAATAAACGGGGATTCAGTACCGGTTCTAATGTTCTTCAAGCACGGCTTGGACGAAGAGAAATTTTAGACTAATCGAATTTTCTAATAAATTATACTCAAATTCATTTCGTTCTTACGTGCTATTCAAAGACAGAAAAGAAGTGGTCTATATTACTTTATTATTATTCATTTACCCTAACTTTTAATATATTTTATTAGCGATAAATAAATTTTTATCCGTACAATTATTTTCTTTGCATTTGTATAAGTTATTTGTAACATTAAATTAATCTTGAAATATTTTTGCTATGGAACAGCTGTGTGGAGATACCTACAATTGATGTTTATATATCATTAAGAAGATATGAATAAATCATTTTCATAAATTTTAATTTTGTTTTGCTTTATAGAAGAACCTTTAGAAATTTTAAACAAGAACATTGTATAATGCCAAAGTATCTTCAGAATTGTCAAACATGCATTATATCGCAGTAATGAACTGTTTTACTTGTATATAATATTTTGAATTATAATAAAGCAACAATTATATCTAACTAACCAAAGCTGTGTTCATATAAAGTAGTTGAGTACTGTTTCTTCAGTATACCTAAAATTACAGCATGAATCTTGTTGATTTGAATGAAATTTTATATAAAAGAATGTAACATTGAAATTGTATTTTCTTTTTTGTAATACTGTACAGTAGGGATGGGCTTAATACCTCTATTTTAGCGAACTAGTTCTCAACTATTCACCTCAAACTATGCGAAACATATAAAATGAAACAACCTAATAAAGATGACCTTCATTACAGATTCAAGCAATTGTTAACATGATATGAATTGTAATAAAACTGAAAATTGCTTGGACCTGTAAGCTCATCATGCAATCATTTGTGCGACATTATATATCGTATTGGTGTCCTTGAAAGAGAACAGGAAAAATGGAAAGATGTAATTTTATACAAAGTGATTCATCTCAAGTGAAGGAGGTTGGTAGGAGAAAAAATAGTTTTATTGTACAGTTGGCAGTAACATGTTACAATCAATTTAAAGGTTATATCGTAACAACTAACATACATACAAATGACAGTACTGCCAAACAAACTAAATAGCAATGATCCGTATCTGATAAACGTAAAAATGCTCTAATCTAAAGAATTTTGTTACCACCACACTTCACTTGAGATGGATCTCTCTGTAGAATATGAATCCAAAAAATTGTGAGTCAAGCACGACGCGAACCTCAAAATTAGAAACTCGCTGAAAATTGTATTATGTGGCGCCTATGAATTCAGAATGTGTATATATAATAAATATCATACGCTGCAGCGTATGTACGAGGGAAGATCAGTAAGTACCCGTGTTTGAAGACAGATGGCGCTGCTGAGGGAAGTTGGCATTACCGTCGTGTACTACCATCTGTCAGACAACACCATAATAAATTTCAGACTGATTCATAGGTTAGTTTTTATTTGGCAGCCAGTTGTATCACACGTGTTTCGTGTTTCTCGATAAAATGGAAAAAGAGCAATATCGATCCGTAATTCCCTTTTTATTTTTGGATGGAAAAACATGCGAAGAAATAAAAGCGAAGTTGGATGCTGTCTATGGGGACCCTTCACCATCTATGACAACCGTAAGATATTGGTTCAACGAATTTAAACGTGGTCGTACATCTGTTTTTGATGAGGAGCGCCCAGGCCGCCCGGCAGACGTGGTTACCGAGGAAATCGTTGAAAAGGTCCACGACATGATTCTCGCTGATCGCCGAACGAAAGTGCGCGAAGTAGCAGAGGCCGTAGGCGTGTCGTACGGAACGGCAATTAATATTTTACATGATAAGTTATCACCCATCGGCCCGATGGGTGCCGCGATTGCTTACGGTGAACAACAAGCGGATACGGTTGTCAATGTCGAAGCAGTGTTTGGACCTCTTTAAGAGAAATTCGCAGGAGTTTTTGCGTCGAGTCGTCACCGTTGATGAAACCTGGATCCATAATTATACGCCAGAGTCCAAGCGACAGTCAAAACAATGGATTTTTCGGGGTGAATCTGCTCCGAAGAAGGCAAAGACGGTCCCATCGGCCGGAAAGGTCATGGCCACGATTTTTTGAGATTCCAACGGAATAATCCTCATGGACTTTTTACAGAAAGGAAGAACGGTCACGGGGCAGTACTACAGTGAATTATTGGACCGATTCGATAAAAAATTGAAGGAGACACGGCCCCATTTGGCTAAGAAGAAAGTGCTGTTTCACCACAATAATGCACCAGCATATTCATCCAGAATTGTCGCGGCAAAGTTGAATGAACTGCACTACGAATTGCTGCCGCACCCACCGTACTCGCCTGACTTGGCTCCCTGCGACTTCTTTCTGTTCCCCAACATGAAAACGTTGCTCGGGCGAAAAAGATTCAGTTCAAACGAGGAGGATATCGTCGAGACAGAAGCGTATTTTGCAGAGTTTGACAAATCGTATTTTTTGGAGGGGCTAAAGAAATGGCAGAAACGTTGAGAAAAGTGTATTGTACTAAAAGGTGATTACGTTGAAAAATAAATAAAAAATTTGTGCAAAACTTGCGTCTTCTTTCCTAACACGGGTATTTATTGATCCACCCTCGTATGTCTGCATATGATAGCTTTGTTTAATTAGCTTTGTATGCTAAGGGTTCAATAACCTCGTACAAAAAGCCAGCAGTTAAAAAATTTATACTTTAAGTTTGTATACGTGAATTATTAAAAGATGTAAGATGTGTGCACTACAGGGCATCTCACGTTCAATTTGGTAACAATCTACCTAGAATCGAACATGTAAATCATCAACATATAGTTCTCGTGAAGATAATTTAAAATGACTTGTATATAGATAATGAGATTTTAATGATACTCTGAATGGGCAGTAGTACTAGTAATAGTAAACAGCAGGGTCGCATTATGGTGGAATATTCTTAAGCCTGATTTTACAATATTTCGTTTACATTTATAAAACTAATTAGTTTATTAGTTTTCGGGCAGATTAAAACGGACGGGAAAATATAGAAATATGTATTAAGTAATAATCCCATTAATTGATTTTTGATTATTAAATTCATTATTTGTTAAATATGTTATTCCCAATGTATTGTTTATTTACCTTTATTATGAATTTTCCTTTAATTTTGTAAATTGGAAAACGCTAGTAGGTATTTGTGGATAATTAATTATCTGTTTATACGATACTTAGAAAGTATTAAACGTTTTAATATTCTCTAATACATACATATATATGTTTTCTATTTTACGTATTCATATTTCTTATACTTTCATTTTTGTTTGTTTTGTTCCTTATGTATCTTGTACTTGTATTTACAGCATTGTTTTTTTGTTTCTACTGTCTTTTATTACTATATTGTACTCGCGGTACAAAAATATATTGACAAATACAATAATTATATTAATGTCAATAAACTGTATTATATTAAAATGATGATGCATTGTAGAAGATATACTTGTATCATAACTCTCCCAATAAAATGTTCATATATATCATAAGCTTCGATGATTAAATATTTTCAATATTGATTATTTGAAACAGCACCTGTTGCCGCTTTAGAATTTTTCGGAATACACTCCTGATAGACAAAAACTATTTCTAAATATTTCATGCCTCACAGGTAAACCCACAGCAAGTACTCCTTACAATCCGCTTAATGTTAATTGCAGTCATTAAGTTATCTTGACGAGAACTTATGAGTAAAATTACTTTCGGATGAGACTAGCGCAGAAACACATTTTAGTAATTAGAAAGAGAGCCACCTCATAAATGAGAGAAACAGCTAGTAGTATAAATCCGTGTACTATACGAGCCACAAACGTTTATCGATTATTTGTCAGTCGATAACAGGCATTTGATCTGTGCGTTTCGTAGTGGTCTTGTACGTACATTGCTCCCGCTGCCGACTGCTGCGACTGCTGAATGTTTTTAAGGTGTTCAGTATTTTTGTAATGTCATCGCTCGCGCATCTTCTGTCTCATCCGAAAGTAATTTTACTCTACACATGTATACCTCGTTTCAAGTTATAGTGCGATGTCATATATAAAACCATTCATAATCCAACAATAGCAAACACAAATTTTAAGTACCTGGTAACTATCTGGGCCCGACTTAAGGGTATTAAGAAACTAAAGTAATTAATATAAATCTAAAATTTTTATACTGTATACTAATATGTTATAGTTAAATAAAGTTTTCAATTCAGTTTATTTTACACAACTAAGGTGATCAGGCGTTATAAACTCATAAATTAATAAAATTAATTAAATCGTATTATTATATTTATTAATTTATTATATAAATAATTATTATACAATTTACAGAATAAATTAGCGTGCAAAATGTATCTTGTACTTCACATAGCGTAGGTGATACTTCGTAAAAATATACATTCATATTATAATACACGTATGTTTTTATTATTTATTATCAAATATCGATAATACGGGCCTGCAGCGTGTTTCTCATATCGATTACTTTTATTGCGTACCAACTGTAGTGTTCAAGCAACTTTGGAAGCTTACCATTCGCATTATAACTAGAAACAGAGTATACACAGCTGACTGAATCGGGGACACTTTCGCTACCTAACGCCAATCTACTAACATAAAGAATAGGAGTACTTACTCTTTAATACAAAGGTATTTTTAATAATATAAAATATTAAAATCTGGTGTGAAGAACACAAATACAGGTTCACTATTAATATTTTTGTGAACGTGTCCGAACATATCCCTCCCCAGAAACGTAGATACGTATTTCGCCTTTCTACAGGCTCATCGGTACGGCCCTGCTGGAGAAAGGATATTATCAGACACATTCACAAAAAAGAACCACATCATAGTAGCAGTAGCAGGGCGTACCGATGAGCCTGCAGAAAGGCGAAATACGTATCTACGTCTCTGGCGAGAGATATGTTCGGATACGTTAACAAAAATATTAATAGTGAACCTGTATTTGTGTTCTTCACACCAGATTTTTAATAATATTTTATATTATATATATATGTGTCTGAAGATATCCTTTCTCCAGCAGGGGCGTACCGATGAGCCTGTAGAAACGCGAAATACGTATCTACGTCTCTGGGGAGGGATATGTTCGGACACGTGCACAAAAATATTAATAGTGAACCTGTATTTGTGTTCTTCACACCAGATTTTTAATAATATTTTATATTATTAAAAATATCTTTGTATTATACAAAACTGGTGGGGTTTACCTACTCATGTATGTTTCAATTATTCTGATACTTACTCTTTACTCCGGCTCCACACATTGGGTCCAATGCTGGCGCCAACATTGGCTGATTTGATGTTGGTGTCCACACATTGGAGCCAACATCAGTTGAATTTGTGCAGAGCCAACATAAACATGTCCAGGATTAGATTAAAAAACATGTCTAACGTAGACATTCCAACTGATGCATTTGCTGTTTTGAGTGTAGGTATATAATTACATACTAGCATTGAAAAAAAGACAACCCCGTATATTTTTCATTTACTTACCTCTGTGTTTATTGTATTAGTCTCTTCTTTATTGTATATTGAACCATATACTTTTATAACTTTCTTCTGTTGATGCACCCGATCGAATCGAAGCTAACATTTTTTTATTATATAGTCTATACGTCGACATTAATGATTTTCTTTTTTTAACTGCATTGGAGCATTTCATGCTAAAATTATTTTGGATACGTTGCAATGCGTTAGCGACAGCATTTCTATTCTCGTAGTCTTTTCTTGTTGGATTCCACAAGTGACTCGGCTTGATAAAGTTCTAAGAACTCCAATGCTCTTTCATTTGATCACTGTTGATTAGAATTCATTTTAAGGTTAAAGCTGTATACGCACTTTTTGTCTGCTAGACATCGACTGAATAAACAGCCAATGTGTGGCCGCTGTGTCCAATATTGGCGCCAACGCTTTTGATGTTTTGTCAAAAAACCGAATCACTTCGGATATGCGCCAACGTTGGTACCGACGTTATTTGGTCGATACACGCATTGGATGGACAGTATTAGCGCCAATGTGGAGCCGGCTTTGTTATAGTCGATGGCGGGACAAATAAACATCTTTGTCATTTTTTCTAGCGCGTGCGAGGGATTTTTAGGAAAATAGTTTGGATTTATTTTATATTTAATTACATCTTTCCATTTTTCATACGCTGTCTCTTTCTTTCAAGGGCCCTATATACACGTGAAGTTCAAACACTTTGAAGTATTCAAATTTATAAAAATATATGATTTAAAAGAAAATAAAGCGAAGAATAACGTAGCATATTGTAGACGAACGATCAACTAATGTTTGATGTCTTTATACCTACTTGTAGCACAGACAGTTCGTCGTGAAGTAATTCATTCACTTCCCGCTTAGGAATCGTTACTTTTTAATAGTTCACCAATTGTACATTTCTACTGTACAGAAAATAAATTGTTAAAATGCATACGAAGACAATATATTAGTTCTACAATATGTATAACAAACACGAATAAACGGTATTTATACTAAAATTGACATTTAAACCTGTATCTCAGGTTTAGATGCGCAATATACAATCTATTAAATATTAAAAGATATTACTTATCTATCTGATAATTATTCATGTGATAATATTGTAAGAATGAAATAAAAGCAGTGTAATATTTTATTTTTGTCCATTGAAATTTGTAAAATTGCGTAAGTTGGCCAAGTTCAAAGTTCCTAATATTTATTGTTATTATTGACCTTGGAGTTACCGTAGACGGGTTATTTGGGATAACAAATTATTTTTTTTTAAATTTTTGTCTGCTGTTCAACTGATAACTACTACAAAGCCCCAATTATTTTAAAACATTTGATTCATAAATACAAGAAAAACTTATTTATTTTTTTTATACTTTGTACTTGTCCCAAATTACCCTGATGGTTGTGATATTTGAGACAGTGCTTGATTTTTCTAAAAAAAAAAACGAATAAATTTACACTTCATTTTAAACGTTTCTTAGGGAAATTTGGGACAATTCTAACAAAGAAAAAATGGGTTAAGTACTAAATAAAAAATAAAACGCTTCCGAATTCGGTACAATATATGAAATGATATAAAAATATTTAAGAGGAATTTTACAGTTTGCTGCATAGGTTAGTGTTTAAGATATTCTTCCTTGCTCGATATCATTCAAAACAGGTAGGCGACCTTTCCTGTCTGAGCTTTGGCACGATGTTTCCTACACAGTGTTGATTTTGGTACGCCGTACCTTTCTGCAGCTTCTCTAAGCGGCATGTAGCCATCAATAACACCAGCCAGGGCAAGTTCTAAACTTTCTGCTGGATAATCTGAGTAATGCTTACCCCCTAACGTTCGTTTGTAATGCCTAGGGATGATGTCTCAAATTACCATAAAACGACGGATTTTTATAAAAATTAAATAATTCGTTGAGTTTTCAGAAATAAATTTATATAACCTCATTAAACGGTTGGTAAATGTCTAACCTAATACATATTTAATAGCATTTGATCATATTTACCATATTACGGATATCCCAGAGGACACTTATTGAACCATAAATCTTCTCATTTTTGTTCACTTATTTTACAGTTTGTTTAAAACAAAGAATTATATATTCGAGGGAACGCCCTCAAGGAAAAATGTTCATTGTCATTTCTACAGGTAGGGGAGACTGTTGAACCTTGGACCAATTTTACAAAAATGCATTTTACTGAAAATAGAGAAAAGATAAGTAAATTTTAATTGCATGGTCTTATTTTTTGTAGACTTTGTAGGCGTGTTTTTTATTTATGATTAATGGAAATGTATGATAATGGAAGTTAAAGAAACAATGTCATTTGGTCCAAGGTACAATATGCTGATGAACCATGGATTAGTGTACTTTGGATCATTTACAAAGAAACGTCTTTATTTAACTAGTTTACAAACTTATAACATTTTATACTGACTGAAGTCAACATCGAAGCATATTTCAGCCGATTGTCGGTTAGAACTTCCCACTTTGGTAGGATGGGGAAGTTGCATAGTTACATCTGAATTTACAAATTATGTCTCAGTACTGGATGCAAAATTTCTTGCGGCTGTCGTTCCTAGAATGCGTTTGTAATATGTAACATTATAACCATCCCGAAATATTTCATTAATTTCCGCAACAAAATATTCTACATGTTTTTTCCCAGCATGTTTCACGAATATAAAGCTTCCTTTTAATATTTCGCACGCATCGATTCGATCTTCTATTTCTTTCATGCACCCACATTTCTTAAATTTGAAAAACATTCTTTATCATTGCTAGAATCTTCCAATACCACTTTTGTGTTTTCTTCACTGCTGCTATAAGTCTCCAGTATAACTTTCCTTTTTGTCTTTTCAACAGGTTTTCTAACTTTACGTAATTTGTCTTCTTCAATCTCCTTTTTAATTGGTGTAGCAGTTAGAATTCTAGTTTTGCCTTTTGTTCTATTTCTTGTTCCTTGCTTTCGTAGAGGTGCCTTTGGGAAAGGTCGTACTATTTCAGGGGAAACAATGTTTGGTAATGTTTGGTACCACTCCAGAGAATGTTGTCTTTGTAATTTTTTCAACACCACTAGGCCCAGCTTCAGATTCTTTATTCTCTTTATTATTTTCATCAGAAGTAAGTGCATGTTCTTCATATTGACGATCTGTAACGTATGACGATAAAAATTCGTCGTCCCCAAAGACATTTTCATTATAAGGGCATATGCTAGTAACAGAAAAGCCGTTTACAATATTTGAAATCGTAAATGCTTTACTAAAAGCTTTTGCAACAATTTCGGACACAACATATATAGAAATGGTCTTCCCCGGATTATTAGTCATCCACTGGTTGCATGCTTCTCCATAATAAGTTTTATATGGACCAAACACGGTACGGTCTAGAGTTTGTAATTTGTGGGAAGTATGCGGCGGCATGGTTAATAAAATAATCCCATGTTGTTTGGCGAAGTTTATTGCTGGTATGGAAATGTGTGGCTTCACATGAGCACTGAAATGTTTCATATAGATAAGAAATGTTTCTTCATTTGACCACCCTGATTTATTTGCACAGCTAATGGGTCCGGGCGGAGCACCTTTAAGCACGTGGTTTTTGAAAAATACCCGGGGAAATATTAACATCGGAGGGACGTGATTTCCCACGATTTACCGCAGCTATCATTGTAACATTTACTCCACGTTCTCCTGATGTTAAGCTCCCTATCTGCTTCTGCCCCTTGTGTGCTAAGATTCGTGGTGGATTATGAACGGTAGAATTTACCGTTTCATCCAAATTATAAATTTTATCTTGGGTAAACTGGAAAGGATCACAACTTTTAAAAATGCAGATACGTTAGTCTTATTAAAACTCGTAGCCCTAGAAAGATTCGTAGCTTCGGGTTTATGAAGAGATATACTTTTGCCTTTCTAAGAAAAGACGTACCCCTCATTTCCAGCTCTTCCTTCGTCCGCCCACTTAGGAGGCATAATTTTGCTATTCGCCATTCCAAACTGATAAGCTAACTTAACTAACGCGTCCTTTGATAACCCATAATTTAGTTTTGATGCCGTTAATACATAATCTGCTAATATATTTTCCTCGTGTTCGCCGAATACTTGTTTATACTTAATATTAGATGTATAGCAAAATTGTTCATTATTTGATAATTTATGAACTTTTAAATGCCGAAGTAACTTTGTTTTTGAAATTGAATCATTTTTGACTACTTTTCCAACTGAAAAGTTTCTTTTTAGAACATCATCAATTGCAGTTTTTAAACACGACATTTACCGGAGGACGTTTCACACCTTGTTTACTTCTAGGCATAATTTTCTAAAAAAAATATCAATATTTTAAATTTTCAATAAAACGCAGAAAACTAAATTGTACCTTGGACCGGTTCAAGGTACATTCTTACTGTTGGTCCAAGGTACAATTTTGTCATGCGAGAGATTCATGAACCTATACGTCTTAATAACACTTATGTTTTAATTTACTCCTATACTAATAGGAAATAGCTAATACATGATTCTACTCACCAATTAAGCAAGTATTGTTCCTAGGAAAATGGAACAATAGTAACTTAAGCTTTAGAACCGGATAAGAATTTACTTTCAACACGCTTAAGATTCAACAACGATCTGTTCAGCAACAAATTAATGCGTATTATCTACATTACGTGTGGTGCTATCTAGGAACGTAACGTTTATGTTTATGATAGTCATTGCCTATATAGATGGCTACAAAGCAGAAATTTTTAAACTGGACCAAGGTACAATCGGTCCAAGGTACAACAGTCTCCCCTACTGCCAACCTTGGTTCCTTTTTAAATACAACTAGCATAAATTTGAGCACCAATTTTAAAACTTCGGCACTTTTGTCCCAAATACCCCAGTCTACGGTACTCCATTAGTCATTTACCCACATATCAAATCCCTAATCCACAATGAAAGAACTTAATGATTGGACATAGTATACTTTTTCATGTCCAGGGTTCGTCTGTTGATTAACAAGTTAAAAATAGAGATAAGCCTCTGAAAAAAAAAGGAACAGAACAGAGGCGACCAAAAACCTAAATGCTAATACCATTCTCCAACAGAACTCGTTTAGTCTAATCTTTTACATTTTGATGAACTGAAATGTAATTAACAATAATCGGTGATGCCACTGCAATGTCTGGTAAATCTCCGCAATTTGTCAATAATGTGTTGGTGTACAATTAGGGCAGGTATCTGATACCACTATTTTTATCTTAAGTAAATAAATGGGCATGTATGTCATCAATCCAGTGCTTTTTTAGAATGTTAATTATAAAACATAATAATTTGTCATATCTTTCTTGCCAAATTTGCTGCTTAATGTGGAAAAGAAAACCAAAATAAGGTGATTGAAAGTTCATGAATAATTCTCGACGCTAGACGATTAACGAGTTCTATTTTTTATCCACACTTCTGTAGCAAACTGCTCTAAGATCTGGCGAATAACAGGTGGCGATTGTACTATTTATAACATGTTTAATGTTGAAGCAAATACAGTAAAATTAATTCATTATACGTTCGAGATAAAAATGTGATAAATCTACTTGCTTGGTATTACAAACTCATCTAACTTAAATTAAGGCTCTTGCAGATGCATTTATTTTTTTTGCAAGCGTTTTTTCACCTAACTGTGCATTTCATTAGTTGTAAATGAATTCTACTATACTCTATTTTTAAAGTAGAGAGACGAATTTCTGAACAGACCACTTTGACAGTGAAATCTCATTGGTTGAAAGCAAGGCCAAATTGCTTTCAACCAATGAGATTTCACTGTCAAAGTGGTCTGTTCAGAAATTCGTCTCTCTACTTTAAAAATAGAGTATAGTAAAAACAAAATTTGAAAGTGTCTCAAGTCACGATTCAACTTTCTTATTAAATTCTGCATTAGAAACTTGGTGAACTATTAGCTAAAATTTATAGTTTAAATAATGCGTCCTCTTTCCCGAATTTCTGGAAGCTAGGTCATATACTATTAGATTTAAAAGATATATATTATTATTGAAAACTAGGGCTATGGGCCCATAATTCTATTTGCTCCAGAATTTTCGGACTGTTATCTTTTCAAACTGTAAGTACACATGACACATCTCTCATATCAATTTTGTTATAGGATTAACTCTAACAGATCTAGCTGAAATTGCGCAATTTGTTCATGGTTTGGTGGAAAAGGATGATATACAGACATTTTACTAACCTATTAGAATACCTCTTTTACAATCAATAATGGTTTCGCCTTTTTTTGTTTTTGAGAAGTTCATTAATATTCAGACAATAGATCGGCTTATATTTGTTAAAATTGATACACCTCCAGCATATTCCCTCGTTTGGAGTTCCTCAGGGATTCGAATTGGGTCCTCTACTCTATATTACACGCACGCGCTGATGGTTCAAAATATTAAGAATAACTCGTATTGCAAAATGTTGCAGGGAATCGTAGTTATGATTATCGTTTGGTGTCGTACAACATTTAATTAAATATCAACAAGTATGCGATCATAACTTACTTTAATAGTGCGTACTGTTATTGTTATACTGTGAAGCATTCCCTGTTGGTCAACAATTAAAGAGCAAGCCACTTAGAAACAATTTTTGTGTCTCAATCATTAAGCTTTTCTTTATAAACACGTCTTGAGGGTTTTCCAACACAACCATCCTTATACCTTTATACTTGTACTTTGTTGGGCTCTTATGCGCTTAAGGGCATATAAACCAACAACTTAATTCAAATGTAATTTAAAAGATATTCTTGAAATATTTATTTCTTGGAACTAGTTGTACCTATACATCGTGTGCTGTGAATTCAATAATACTTCGTTGAGTCGTCTGAATGTAGAAATATTAGAAAAGCATTACAAAATGCTAAACATTTTAGCTTAATTTGTTACAAACAAAATCTTCTCCATCTTGTTACAGTAAATTTTTTGTCGAAGTTATAGAATACGATTGTCGGTTATATTTGCGGTTCTTCGTCCAAGAACAGCTGGACTAATAGCACACACGACAAGAAAAGCATATTACACCGATCTGTTTATTAGATGAATGTTAATATCGCTTTTATTTTTAGTAACTTTTAGTGTACTTTTGTATTATAATATTTGTTTCCATATTACATAAATAAATTCATTGGTTATTTTCTTGTTAGATGTTCTTTCTTTTATATAAATAAATACAATTATTTATTTTTATATTTAATTCAATAAAGTGGATTTTTTAGGTAGGTATACGTCTGTTGAATAAAAATGATTATTGCTTTTATTACCATTTACATACAAAAGTCATGTTGTATATATTCATATTCAAACTCAATTAATTCGATATAATTTTTATAAAATTGTTTGATTGGTGAATTCATTTTGAACATCATAAAAAAACAATTGAACTAGAGAGAATTATTTTTTTAATGGAAAAAATTATAAATTACATTCAATTGTAAATACAGAATCAAAACGATATTAATGTAAATCTTAAAAAGTTGTAAAAACAGGAATAAGGAAGTAATAAAAGTTAATAGCACGTGACACCTCCCCTAGCTCTGATAACTGCTTGTATTCGCTGTGCTAAGCTCACTATCAAATTTTAGATTACTTCTTGAGGAATATTACCCCCCTCAAAAAGAGCGGCTTGTTCCAATTTCTGGAGAAAATAGAAGCTGGTAAATGTCGCCTTACTGATCTCTTTAGAATATACCATAAGCGCTTTATTGGATTTAAATCTGAACTTCGTGATGGCCGGTTCATGACTTGAATATGTGACTTCTTGTCAGTAATCCAAAATTTGTCTAGCAATGTAAGGCCTCACATTATCATGCATGAAAATTAAATTGTTTCCTATGAATGGTGCAAAAGGCATTACATGGTCCTGAATAATTTTCTTATCTTCAGCATTCTTTGACCGTTGGCGAATAGGGATTAACTCTGTGCAAGCGTCAAAGCAAATAGCTCCCCAGAACATTCTTGAACCACCACCAAAGGGCTCTCTTTGAGAAATTGTGCAGTCATGGTATCCTTCTCCAGTTCTTTGCCATACTCTTTCGCGACCATCTGGTGATTTTAAACTTACTCTAGTTTCGTCCGAAAACAAAACTCGCTTCTAATCTTCAATGTCCAATCTGCATGATTTCTAACAAATCTCATACGTTGTACTCTGTGTTCTGCGGTAAGTAATGGTCCAACTGCAGGCCTTCTACTATTCAATCTTACTTCCCTAAACCTTCTCTTTACACTTTATTTAACTGAACTTAAGATAATACAAGGTACATTACCCTAAATTCAGGTGCTCCGCCTAGTGGCACTACACCGAATCCTAAATTTTGTGTTTGTCAAATCTATCTAAATAACTTATTATAACTAATCTTAAATCTAAGCTAATACGGACCTAGTCCGCGCCCTGCTTAACTATTTACAATTACGCTCCTAACCTGCATAAGTAGTCTGCTTCTTAAATATTTCATTTGCTATATACATTCTTATTTTTAATCCCTTCTGGTCCTGGGGCTTCCTTGTCCCGTCCGGGATCCCGATCCATTCATCCCCGCGCCGGCACCGCACGAATGGCGGCAGCTGTAACAAGGAGAAGAGACCGGCAGTCACTAATCTCAAAACTACGCCAATAATCGCTTCTGCAGGGTTAATCTGCTTCGTCTTTGCCACATGCTTTGTATGTATGTATGTACGTGAGTGTGTGTGCTGTGTTAATGTTGCCATTGTTTCATGCAAGTTAAAGATAAAAAATACTTAACTTGTGTGTTTGCTGCTGGCTGTGCATGGTTATCTCTGGCTCTGGCTGTTGGACTATATTTGTGCAAGCGCCCAAGTATGAGGGTGTGATATTTTAGCGCGCTCGTGTACCTTCTCTTTACAGTGAAAGCATAAACTCTCACATTTCTGACCGCTTCAAGCTGGTTACTGAGTTTTGTGCTTGTTATTCTATTTCTGAAAACGCAATTGCAAAACATGATCATTTCTCGCACTTCTGAGTTGTTTTATATCTTGATCATGTCTTATCGAATGCGATTCGAGTTCCCTATACCTCATTCCAAATAAGAATGGATCAGATGGCGCTGCAGTGCAATTTACGCACGATAGATTTTGTCATTTTAAAGAAGTAAAATATATGCTGCCCAGTGGCGGCTCTTGATGACGTACGATGTGCGCTGCTGCACGGATGAGACAACTTCGAACTATTTCAGAAGATTTCGGTACGGTTACTTGCTTCTCTGTATATATGAAAGCTTAAACGAAGCAGTCTCATCCGTGCAGCAGCTCACATCGAACGTCATCAAGAGCCGCCACTGATGCTGCCTGTAATATTTTGAGTTTATATACATATGTATCTACATAAAAGATTATTTCTTTATTTTTCCATTTATTTATTAATATATTATTATGTATTAAGAAAGCTTAGATACTCTTTAATGATTTTATTCAAACTGGATGCCAGGATGCGTATTTTTTTAAGCTTAAGCAATTCAACCTTCAACATAGCTAAAATTTCTTTTGTTAAAAGCCATCCAATAAGTGCCTCCTTTTTCCATGATGAAGTAGGTGACTTTTCTGTTTTAGTAGAATGATAGGGCACATTAGACATTACTATAACCCAATTCAGCTCAAGAGAAGGTGTTTTGTATCCATGCGATGAATATAACGTCGCCATAATCTCCAGTTTTCTTATATTAAAATAATAACAAATCATCATTCACAAAGCCAGTTTCGCTGACAATGTAAAGCACAATTAGTCGCTCACCTTTGCCAGATGGATCTTTTAAACCAGTAAAAAGACCTTCAACAAATACTTGCATTGGATTAAGTATCTTTCCGTATTTTTCGTTTTGTGTAACCTGCATTCGCCATTCGCCCATATTTTATTTAAATAATAGATTTGTCTGCCTTCTGCACGAAACTTTCTTATATTTGTCAAATAACGACGTCTTCATTAGATAATATCATTTAGTTCAATTAATATTTGCTTCGCGTACGCTTTTCCCACTTGAATCCCAGCTTCTTTATGATTTTCCAAAGTGATGTTTGTTTTATAGGCGATATACTGGCGTTCCCTCTAATAACCTCACATATTTTTCTGCAAGTTGGTAATTTATTCATGTGCCTTCTAATTGTACTTTATGATGTTTAGTCCAATTTATTGTAAGCATCTTGGCAACTTCGCTTTCCTAAAGAAGAATGCGAAACTCCAGCCATTTCAATTTCTGTGATAATGTCGAACTCAGTATTCCTGCTAATCCCTACTTCCCTAGATATTTGACAAACAGCAACTATTTTGGATATATTAGGCTTAAAATACACATTATAGGCCACCTGTCTTCATTTTTTACATATTTTCCTTTAGGATTCTTTTATGGACCTGGTAAAGCTGCGTCATCCATGCTCTAAAACGTTTGCGATTATATAAATAAAAAATTAATAAAAGCGATAAAATATCTTAAGAAAATGAGTACCTATTTCACTTTATGATCTCTGTAAAGAACTGTTTTTAATAAATTCTTGATCTAGCCTACAAATATTCGCCCTTTCTTTAAACCAATCACAAGCTTTGATTTTAAGCCCTATATTTCCCTATATATTTGGAATGAGCCATAGATCTAACCATTCGATTGACTATCGAATGATTAGCGCCCAGCAAATTATCTACATAACCCATTATACGTCCTTCTTTTAACAAAGTCGACGCTCTTACATATTCTTCATTGGTTAAATGATGTGGTTGCTTCATGATTTTGAATTTAAACTTTATTAACGCAAAAAAATTAACAAACTCATAATTAAAATTTAAATGATGCTTGAACTGTAACTTCAACGACTCAAGAAAATCTGTTCAATAAAACCTGATATTAACTTTCGGCTTTTTCACCATGAATGTCAAAATCACTTTGCAGTGAGATAAAGCTATTACATTATCATTTGGAACTTACTGCAAGTGAGAATTAATGAATATTAAATCTCATTCTTACATGTAAATGTCGACTTATGTGATGCGTTCATAACTACAATCCGACAAACTAAGTTTGTACCAGTATGCAGAACACACCCTTTCGCGACAACGAACTTCCTGGTAATTAGGTTAATTAAGAATTGCTGAAAAAACAAGTCAATCAAGGGAAACGTACAGACGCGCGTTTCGTTCTGGTTGGAACTTTTCAATGCACGGCATTCCTCGAAGACGGACATTGCTTTTCATTTCTATACTTTCTGTATATATAGTTAACATTTGGAACTTACTGCAAGTGAGAATTAATGAATATTAAATCTCATTCTTACATGTAAATGTCGACTTATATGATGCGTTCATAACTACAATCCGACAAACTAAGTTTGTACCAGTATGCAGAACACACCCTTTCGCGACAACGAACTTCCTGGTAATTAGGTTAATTAAGAATTGCTGAAAAAAACAAGTCAATCAACGGGAAACGTACAGACGCGCGTTTCGTTCTGGTTGGAACTTTTCAATGCACGGCATTCCTCGAAGACGGACATTGCTTTTCATTTCTATACTTTCAGCAATTCTTAATTAACCTAATTACCAGGAAGTTCGTTGTCGCGAAAGGGTGTGTTCTGCATACTGGTACAAACTTAGTTTGTCGGATTGTAGTTATGAACGCATCACACAAGTCGACATTTACATGTAAGAATGAGATTTAATATTCATTAATTCTCACTTGCAGTAAGTTCCAAATGTTAACTATATATACAGAAAGTATAGAAATGAAAAGCAATGTCCGTCTTCGAGGAATGCCGTGCATTGAAAAGTTCCAACCAGAACGAAACGCGCGTCTGTACGTTTCCCGTTGATTGACTTGTTTTTTTCAGCAATTCTTAATTAACCTAATTACCAGGAAGTTCGTTGTCGCGAAAGGGTGTGTTCTGCATACTGGTACATACTTAGTTTGTCGGATTGTAGTTATGAACGCATCACATAAGTCGACATTTACATGTAAGAATGAGATTTAATATTCATTAATTCTCACTTGCAGTAAGTTCCAAATGTTAACTATATATACAGAAAGTATAGAAAAGAAAAGCAATGTCCGTCTTCGAGGAATGCCGTGCATTGAAAAGTTCCAACCAGAACGAAACGCGCGTCTGTACGTTTCCCGTTGATTGACTTGTTTTTTTCAGCAATTCTTAATTAACCTAATTACCAGGAAGTTCGTTGTCGCGAAAGGGTGTGTTCTGCATACTGGTACAAACTTAGTTTGTCGGATTGTAGTTATGAACGCATCACATAAGTCGACATTTACATGTAAGAATGAGATTTAATATTCATTAATTCTCACTTGCAGTAAGTTCCAAATGTTAACTATATATACAGAAAGTATAGAAATGAAAAGCAATGTCCGTCTTCGAGGAATGCCGTGCATTGAAAAGTTCCAACCAGAACGAAACGCGCGTCTGTACGTTTCCCGTTGATTGACTTGTTTTTTTCAGCAATTCTTAATTAACCTATTACATTATGTATAGATAAAATCAAAAAAAAAATTGACGTTAAATCGCCTGAACTTGGCGGCGAGTTTACGTGAAATAATGCTGAACTTTTCACGTAAAACATCTAACGTTGTATGCGATGCGTGGCAAGTTGCGCAGTATTGCTGAAACCACATGTCTTCAGCATCAATATTTTAGATATCGTGTCAAAAATAATCGGTTAACATGTTCCTATAGCACTCACCGTTTACTGTCTGACCTTAGTTTTCAAAAAGCAAGCCCCAATTACGCTGCTTGACCACAATGCACACCACTCTGTTACTTTTTGGGCATGCAATGGTGTCTCGTGTACCATGTGAGGATTTTCGTCACCCTATATGCGGCAATTTTGTTTATTAACATAGCCAGAGAGTTGGAAATGTGCCTCATCAGACAAGAAAATTTTCCTTGATAAGTCAGCATCAACTTCCTACTGTTCTAACACCCAATCTGTGTAAATTCTACGCTGTCCATGATTCCTGGGTTTCAGTTCTTGTGCTAAGTGAATTTTATACGGGTATAGGTGCAAATCCCAATACAAAATGTGTCAAAGGAAGCCATAAGAAAGGCTCAAAGTGTGCGAATGGCGGCGAATAGATAATTCCCGGTTTTCAGCCACACTATCTCTCATAGCAGCAATAGTGTCTCGTGTATCATGTGAGGATTCTCCTCACCTTATTGGCACCAATTTTGTTTATTAACATACCCAGAGAGTTAGAAACGTGCCTCATCAGACAAGAAAATTTTCTTTGAAAAATCAGCATCTTACAGTTCAAACACAATCTGTGTACTGTTCAGGATTCCTGGGTTTCAGTTCTTGTATTAAGAGAATTTTATACGGGTGTAGGTGCAATTCCTATTGCAAAATGCGTCAAAGGGAGCCATAAAAAACGCTCAAAGTCTGCGAATGGCGGTAAATCGATAATTCCCGGTCTTCAGTCACCTATCACTCTTAGTAACAATATTCTCGGCTGAACATGCGCCAAGATTATGCACACGATTTATCCTATTTACAATGCTTCCAGTTTCCTCAAGTTTTTTCACTACGTTGCGAATTGTTTGTTAAGTAGGATGATTAAGTTGATCAAAATCTTCTCGTAAATGTCGCTACATGGTTTGTACAGAATTGTTATTGCTGTGGAACAATTGAACAATTTTAATTCGTGGAGCGGTGGTTAAGCCATCCATTTCGTAAATATGTTGTATGAAACTAACGTTTGATGTGTCAAACACGCACTATTAATGACAACTGTGTAATTTACAGTGTAGCCAATATAGAAAACTCGAATAGATCACCCATTCACAATCATTGAACATATCATATTAAACGTACAGCTGCGAGCAATAAATTTTGGTCGTCAATGTCATTCTTTGATAAAATGTAAATTGCTGTATTGTGAAATGGTCACATGTTAATAAAATTTACGGGACTTTTTACCAGCCCAAGACGAGATGCTACCCTAGCTTCAGAGAGTCCAGTTTCTATTAAGAAAATAATCCTTACTTTGTTAAAATAAGATATTGAGACCATATAAAAAATAATTCAAAAAACAAGACTTTGACAAACTACAAATTTATTACAATTGAAACAGACATGTAATATACATATCTGTAACTGTACACATGAACAATTGTCCTCGTTTTCAGTATTTACTTCTGCTTAAGACACGTGTTTCTGCTATTACTATTAGGCGTCATCAGTTAAGCTAGTGAAGCAATGTAATACAAATGATACAAATCTTTATGAATAGATTTGTATCTGTATATAACATTAAGCTGAAATCGCCTACAAGATAAAGCAAATTTCATCCTATAAGATGGCACTTATTTAATAAGTGACATCTGACGGACGAAAGAGACTTTGCCGAAAAGCTTCACTAGCTTAACTGATGACGCCTAATAGTAATGGCAGAAACACGTGTCTTAAGCAGAAGTAAATGCTGAAAATACGAGGTGTATTGTCCATGTGTACAGTTACAGATATGTATATTACATGTCTGTTTCAATTGTAACAAAAGCGTTATACGTGCATAAACGTATAGATATACTTAAAACCTTTTTGTATATTTACTGCCATCTGGCTCGTTGTTAATGGACTACCCGTATTTTTTTCGTTCTTCGTACCAGCATAGCTGGTCGAACGAAAAAGGTCGCCTTTTTCGGCAAAGTCTCTTTCGTCCTTCAGATGTCACTTATTAAATAAGTGCCACCTTATAGGATGAAATTTGCTTTATCTTGTAGGCGATTTCAGCTTAATGTTATATACAGATACAAATCTATTCATAAAGATTTGTATCATTTGTATTACATTGCTTCACTAGCTTAACTGATGACGCCTAATAGTAATGGCAGAAACACGTGTCTTAAGTAGAAGTAAATGCTGAAAATACGAGGTGTATTGTCCATGTGTACAGTTACAGATATGTATATTACATGTCTGTTTCAATTGTAACAAAAGCGTTATACGTGCATAAATGTATAGATATACTTAAAACCTCTTTTTGTATATTTACTGCTATCTGGCTCGTTGTTAATGGACTACGCGTATTTTTTTTTCGTTCTTCGTACCAGCATAGCTGGTCGAACGAAAAAGGCCGCCTCTTTCGGCAAAGTCTCTTTCGTCCGTCAGATGTCACTTATTAAATAAGTGCCACCTTATAGGATGAAATTTGCTTTATCTTGTAGGCGATTTCAGCTTAATGTTATATACAGATACAAATCTAATCATAAAGATTTGTATCATTTGTATTACATTGCTTCACTAGCTTAACTGATGACGCCTAATAGTAATGGCAGAAACACGTGTCTTAAGCAGAAGTTAATGCTGAAAATACGAGGTGTATTGTCCATGTGTACAGTTACAGATATGTATATTACATGTCTGTTTCAATTGTAACAAAAGCGTTATACGTGCATAAACGTATAGATATACTTAAAACTTCTTTTTGTATATTTACTGCTATCTGGCTCGTTATTAATGGACTACCCGTATTTTTTTTTCGTTCTTCGTACCAGCATAGCTGGTCGAACGAAAAAGGTCGCCTCTTTCGGCAAAGTCTCTTTCGTCCGTCAGATGTCACTTATTAAATAAATGCCCACCTTATAGGATGAAATTTGCTTTATCTTGTAGGCGATTTCAGCTTAATGTTATATACAGATACAAATCTATTCATAAAGATTTGTATCATTTGTATTACATTGCTTCATTAGCTTAACTAATGACGCCTAATAGTAATGGTAGAAACACGTGTCTTAGGCAGAAGTAAATGCTGAAAATACGAGGTGTATTGTCCATGTGTACAGTTACAGATATGTATATTACATGTCTGTTTCAATTGTAACAAAAGCGTTATACGTGCATAAACGTATAGATATACTTAAAACCTCTTTTTGTATATTTACTGCTATCTGGCTCGTTGTTAATTGACTACCCGTATTTTTTTTTCGTTCTTCGTACCAGCATAGCTGGTCGAACGAAAAAGGCCGCCTCTTTCGGCAAAGTCTCTTTCGTCCGTCAGATGTCACTTATTAAATAAGTGCCACCTTATAGTATGAAATTTGCATCATCTTGTAGGCGATTTCAGCTTAATGTTATATACAGATACAAATCTATTCATAAAGATTTGTATCATTTGTATTACATTGCTTCACTAGCTTAACTGATGACGCCTAATAGTAATGGCAGAAACACATGTCTTAAGTAGAAGTAAATGCTGAAAATACGAGGTGTACTGTCCATGTGTGCAGTTACAGATATGTATATTACATGTCTGTTTCAATTGTAACAAAAGCGTTATACGTGCATAAACGTATAGATATACTTAAAACTTCTTTTTGTATATTTACTGCTATCTAGCTCGTTATTAATGGACTACCCGTATTTTTTTTTCGTTCTTCGTACCAGCATAGCTGGTCGAACGAAAAAGGTCGCCTCTTTCGGCAAAGTCTCTTTCGTCCGTCAGATGTCACTTATTAAATAAGTGCCACTTTATAGGATGAAATTTGCTTTATCTTGTAGGCGATTTCAGCTTAATGTTATATACAGATACAAATCTATTCATAAAGATTTGTATCATTTGTATTACATTGCTTCACTAGCTTAACTGATGACGCCTAATAGTAATGGCAGAAACACGTGTCTTAAGCAGAAGTAAATGCTGAAAATACGAAGTGTATTGTCCATGTGTACAGTTACAGATATGTATATTACATGTCTGTTTCAATTGTAACAAAAGCGTTATACGTGTATAAACGTATAGATATACTTAAAACCTCTTTTTGTATATTTACTGCTATCTGGCTCGTTGTTAATGGACTACCCGTATTTTTTTTCGTATTTCGCTTTGCGATATTTTGTGGCGTAAATAAAATTGAAATAAAGAACAATGCTTCTACATAAGATACAATGTTTTTCAATACTTCATATGACTTATATTAGTACAGTTGTGTCCGGAATTTAATAATCCAAAACTGTAATAAAAGGAATAAAGTGACTGTAAGAAGGGTATATTATCCCGAAAAAGCCGGCTTTTTCGACAAAGTTTCTTTCGTCCGTCAGATGTCACTTATTAAATAAGTGCCACCTTACAGGATGAAATTTGCTTTATCTTGTAGGCGATTTCAGCTTAATGTTATATACAGATACAAATCTAATCATAAAGATTTGTATCATTTGTATTACATTGCTTCATTAGCTTAACTGATGACGCCTAATAGTAATGGCAGAAACACGTGTCTTAAGCAGAAGTAAATGCTGAAAATACGAGGTGTATTGTCCATGTGTACAGTTACAGATATGTATATTACATGTCTGTTTCAATTGTAACAAAAGCGTTATACGTGCATAAATGTATAGATATACTTAAAACCTCTTTTTGTATATTTACTGCTATCTGGCTCGTTGTTAATGGACTACGCGTATTTTTTTTTCGTTCTTCGTACCAGCATAGCTGGTCGAACGAAAAAGGCCGCCTCTTTCGGCAAAGTCTCTTTCGTCCGTCAGATGTCACTTATTAAATAAGTGCCACCTTATAGGATGAAATTTGCTTTATCTTGTAGGCGATTTCAGCTTAATGTTATATACAGATACAAATCTAATCATAAAGATTTGTATCATTTGTATTACATTGCTTCACTAGCTTAACTGATGACGCCTAATAGTAATGGCAGAAACACGTGTCTTAAGCAGAAGTAAATGCTGAAAATACGAGGTGTATTGTCCATGTGTACAGTTACAGATATGTATATTACATGTCTGTTTCAATTGTAACAAAAGCGTTATACGGGCATAAACGTATAGATATACTTAAAACCTCTTTTTGTATATTTACTGCTATCTGGCTCGTTGTTAATGGACTACCCGTATTTTTTTTCGTTCTTCGTACCAGCATAGCTGGTCGAACGAAAAAGGCCGCCTCTTTCGGCAAAGTCTCTTTCGTCCGTCAGATGTCACTTATTAAATAAGTGCCACCTTATAGGATGAAATTTGCTTTATCTTGTAGGCGATTTCAGCTTAATGTTATATACAGATACAAATCTATTCATAAAGATTTGTATCATTTGTATTACATTGCTTCACTAGCTTAACTGATGACGCCTAATAGTAATGGCAGAAACACGTGTCTTAAGCAGAAGTAAATGCTGAAAATACGAGGTGTATTGTCCATGTGTACAGTTACAGATATGTATATTACATGTCTGTTTCAATTGTAACAAAAGCGTTATACGTGCATAAACGTATAGATATACTTAAAACCTTTTTGTATACAAATTTATATTGACATTTCATTGACAATGGATATAATCAACCAGGGCACAAATCTACATTGTGACAATTTCCTCAAATTTTACAATGACATTGACGACCAAAATTTATTTGTTCGCAGCTGTACGTAGGTATAACATCCATTCAAAAACTTTCCTCATTTTACAAGTAATTAAGTAATCAAAGATTGGTGCAGATGCGAAGCTTTAGAAAATTTCAAATTCTGACAGTTGTCATACATAAATTCAAATTATAAACGCTTATATTTTTTAAATTATTTTATTGTAATGTTAGAGTTACAACATAAAATATTTATTATTCAAAGTTACTATAGAACTGACCAAAAATTAGAAAATGAAGATTCGGTTTATTCCACTAATCAGTGCTTACAGGATTTCCGGCAATAGTATCCTAATATGCCAGTTACTTACGCAAAACTGCAAAAACATATTCAAGCTTGTGTTATTAAATTTGGTGAAATAGTAACAATAGCTCGTAAACCTGGTGGTGGAGTACCTAGAAAACGAATAGCAAATCGCATAGAGGATATTCGACGTCGAATGGACAATTCGCCTGAAAAAAATCAATTGCAAAAATATCATACATATCATACTATTTTAAAAAAGATTATAAGATTTTAGATTTATTTATTGTGTATTAATGTCTGTATTAATGTCTAACTTTCTTAAATATTTACAAATCTTTTACAATATTTACAAAAATTTGTTAATATTTAAGAAAGTTTGAGATTAATACAGCGTATAGAACTAACAAAAATTTATCCAAAGTAATTCAAATATAAAAAACAATAAAGATTTAACAAATAACAATAAAAAGTCAGGAGTCTATGAGTTAACTTGCGGTAGTTGTCCCATGACGTATATAGGACAGACAGGCAGGTCGTTTGAAATACGCATCAACGAACATTTTTCTTCATTTAGAAATAATAAAAGTGACTCTTCATATGCGTCTCATATTAATTTAACAAACCACATTTTTAACAAAGAATTTAAAATATTACACGTAGAAAATAAGGGCAAAATACTTAATTTATTAGAGTTACTTGAAATTAATAAAAGAAATTAAAGAAAACTAACAAAATCCTCAATAATCAATTAGAAATTAATAATTCACTTTTACTCTATTTATTTATTTGATATTCAGACAGTCATATATTTAATTTTTCCATAGCGCTTCTTTACCTCCCTTTAACATAAGTTTTATCACTTTAAGAACTGTATTGTATAAATCGTAGTGAAAGTTGTGTGCATAAGTTTTATTAATATTAATGTCTTGCAAGACATCAACGTTATTCTGTGATTCGACGGACAAGTATAATTTAGTGTCATCAGCGTAGGCCAGCACAGAACAATCGAAAGATGTGAGGAGATCGTCAATGAAAAGCAGAAAAGAAGAGGTCCAAGATTAGATCCCTGAATCAGATGTTGAAAAGAATTGGTAAGAGTAAAAGCCGGTATAAGATACATAATTGACTCTATTCACAACGTATGAGAATGCAGATGGACTAAAGCTGAAAGCACTCAATTTATTTAATAATATTTGATGGCTAATAGTATCGAAGACTCGAGAAAGTCAGTGTATACAACGTCTAGCTGACCATTATTATCCAATACCTCACAAAATTTTGAGTCACTCTCGATAAATTAGTAATGGTAGACCGCAATGGCAAGTATCCATGTTGGCTGCTGGATATGTATGGACGAGTAAAGAATAGCGTTATATAAAATTTGACTAAAATTTGGTAAAATTTCTATTAGTCTATAATTTTCCAATCATACACCCTTCTTGTGAGTTGGTGTAATTCTAGCTTTCTTCCGTTGATCAGGAAAAGCACACGTTTTCAGAGGAGCCAAATTAATAACAATCAGTACTGACTTTGCTAACACTTTATTGGTATTACGAATAAAGCAACTGGGTATTAAATCATCCCCCATTGTTGTCTTATCTGGAAAAGCAGACATATTTTTTTCAATTTCAAAAAGAGATACAGGGTGAAATCTAAAGGACAATGTGTTTGTGGCAGTATCTGGAACAGTTGTTATGGGTTCAGGAAGAAAATCACCGGAAAAAAACATCTGAAAAACCATCAACTATCCCCTGAGGATCACTAAATTCACATTCATTATCCTAAAGTCTCCCAGGGATTCTACTTCTTCCTTTCCTGTAGTTAATATACTTCCAGAATTTCGCGGAATTTTCCCGAATGGAATTCTCCATATTAGCCAGATATTTAACATAAGAATAACATGATCTGTTCTGCTTTTGGATCATTGAATCAGTTTAGTGGTAACCCAGACGCACGAAAGGTTATGAATTTATACCTAGAGGAAGGTTTGATAGTAATAAAGAGGAATTATTATTGCAGGAGGACAATGACCCGAAGCATCGCAGTAGAATGTTCGCCGTATGGCAAATAGCAAATGCTATGCAAACAATTGAATGATTTTTACAATAATACAGAACAGAAATTCAATTGGAATCATGCAGGCCATTAAGAAGCAAAAGCTTTGTGGGAAGCGGACCTAACTATACCATCAAACGGCTTTCCTGCAATGTGTTAATTACACTGAATACTTCTTAACAAGCATGAATAATCGATGTCAAACAATAGTTAATAACAATGGAGATTGGACCTTAATTAGTCAGCGTCTCTTACGCCTTGAGCCGTAAAGTATACTAGGATGTTAATGGGGCTAGCACTATTATTATTTATCCTAGAATTACCTTCAGATACTCATATCAGCATGAGTCGAGCTGGGATCGAAAAATCTTATCCGTGTTATTAGCTAAATCAGGATTCGAACCCGATTTATCAGTTGGTCTAATGACCTATTCGCATAAAATAAAGCTGTTGGTTTCATCAATTCTTTTTTTTTTTTTACTATGAACTTTTTAAATTTTTGTAGAGGCTGTAATTAGCGGATGGTATTCCGTTAATCATTTAATTCCTTACAATAGATAATTGTAGATCACAACTTTTACAATTTAGGCTTAGCTAAATTTTACCATATTCTCTTTATCTCGTCTATATAAACTCTTAAGAATGATGTTAAATCTAGTCTTTAATGATATGTATAAATTTTGTTTGTGAAAACAGGTTACTTTATTTCACAGAACATTAGAGATGGCGTATTCGTCTCAATTTTGTTCACCTCTTTTATATTATTTATTATATGCTTCCCATTCCAACATTATAATTCGTCCCAGAAGTTATATGTTGGAATCAAATCTGATATAAAATTTTTTTATTAACGCACCGCATGGCAACTAAAACATTAAAGCTGGTCTATGACCAACAATTAATTTAAATCTAAAATCTTATAATCTTTTTTAAAATAGTATGATATGTATGATATTTTTGCAATTAATTTTTTCAGGCGAATTGTCCATTCGACGTCGAATATCCTCTATGCGATTTGCTATTCGTTTTCGTTTCGTTTCGTTTAGGTACTCCACCACCAGGTTTACGAGCTATTGTTACTATTTCACCAAATTTAATAACACAAGCTTGAATATGTTTTTGCAGTTTTGCGTAAGTAACTGGCATATTAGGATACTATTGCTGGAAATCCTGTAAGCACTGATTAGTGGAATAAACCGAATCTTCATTTTCTAATTTTTGGTCAGTTCTATAGTAACTTTGAATAATAAATATTTTATGTTGTAACTCTAACATTACAATAAAATAATTTAAAAAATATAAGCGTTTATAATTTGAATTTATGTATGACAACTGTCAGAATTTGAAATTTTCTAAAGCTTCGCATCTGCACCAATCTTTGATTACTTAATTACTTGTAAAATGAGGAAAGTTTTTGAATGCACGTTATACCTACGTACAGCTGCGAACAAATAAATTTTGGTCGTCAATGTCATTGATGGATGAGGGGTTTAACCTCAGGCGGTAGAAATTTGAAAATTTCAAAAAATCAAAAAGAGTCGATTTTCGGCGTTCCGATACTTTTACTTTATGTATTTTGGGCTGCTGATTCCGATAAACACAACCGCGCCCGCCTATCTCTTTTAGTTTTTGAGATATTCGCGAAAAACTGTGGGCACCTCGAAAACGCCAAATTTTGGCGCCCCAACGTTTGTACAGTCTTCTTTAGCGCCTTAGAAAACCCCGGAGTGGTTTTAGAGTCGAAATTCGAAAAAAAAAATTTTTGAACTAGCGAAAATGGCACTAAAATTGAAATTGCGATTTTGGGCCACCACCTTATCTCCGAAACTAAACCATCCAGGACGGTCATTCCGAAGTACGCGGATGCGGATCGACGCGCCGGATCGATTGCTGGAAACCAGAATGCTTTACGACGTCCGGTTTCGGAGTTATGCCTGAAAACCCGAAATTTTCCCGGAAAAATCCGGAAATTTTGGGAAAGTTCCGGCCGCTGTAGCGACCAAACAGATCGCTCTATTGGGGCGTTCTTGGGCTCGTTTTAATCGTTTCGACGAACACTTTAATTCGCCCCAAAGTTCACGTCGATCGGACAATAAATGAGGGAGTTGCGGCGTTTTGAAAATTTCGCAATTTTTTTTAACCTCAGGCGGTAGAAATTTGAAAATTTCAAAAAATCAAAAAGTGTCGATTTTAGGCGTTCCGATACTTTTACTTTATGTATTTTGGGCTGCTGATTCCGATAAACACAACCGCGCCCGCCTATCTCTTTTAGTTTTTGAGATATTCGCGAAGAACTGTGGGCACCTCGAAAACGCCAAATTTCGGCGCCCCAACGTTTGTGCAGTCTTCTTTAGCGCCTTAGAAAACCCCGGAGTGGTTTTTGAGTCGAAATTCGAAAAAAAAGGACTTCGAACTCACGAAAATGGCACTAAAATTGAAATTGCGATTTTGGGCCACCACCGTATCTCCTAAACTAAACCATCCAGGACGGTCATTCCGACGTCAGCGGATGCGGATCGACGCGCCGAATCGATTGCTGGAAACCAGAACGCTCTACGATGTCCGGTTTCGCAGTTATGCCTGCAAACCCGAAATTTTCCCGGAAAAATCAGGAAATTTTGGGAAAGTTCCGGCCGCTGTAGCGATCAAACGGATCGCTCTATTTGGACGTTATTGGGCTCGTTTTAATCGTTTCGACGAACACTTTAATTCTCCGCAAAGCTCACGTCGATCGAAAACGCTAAATTTCGGCGCCCCAACGTTTGTACAGTCTTCTTTAGCGCTTTAGAAAACCCCAGAGTGGTTTTTGAGTCGAAATTCTAAAAAAAAAAATTTCGAACTAGCGAAAATGGCACTAAAATTGAAATTGCGATTTTGGGCCACCACCTTATCTCCGAAACTAAACCATCCAGGACGGTCATTCCGAAGTACGCGGATGCGGATCGACGCGCCGGATCGATTGCTGGAAACCAGAAAGCTCTACGATGTCCGGTTTCGGAGTTATGCCTGAAAAATCGAAATTTTCCCGGAAAAATCCGGATATTTTGCGAAAGTTCCGGGCGCTGTAGCGACCAAACGGTTCGCCCCATTGGGACGTTCATAGGCTCGTTTTATTCGTTTCGATGAACACTTTAATTCGCCACAAAGTTCACGTCGCTCGGACAATAAATCAGGGAGTTACGGCGTTTTGAAAATTTCGCAATTTTTTTTAACCTCATGCTGTAGAAATTTGAAAATTTCAAAAAATCAAAAAGTGTCGATTTTCGGCGTTCCGATACTTTCACTTTATGTATTTTGGGCTGCTGATTCCGATAAACACAACCGCGCCCGCCTATCTGTTTTAGTTTTTGAGATATTCGCGAAAAACTGTGGGCACCTCGAAAACGCCAAATTTCGGCGCCCCAACGTTTGTACAGTCTTCTTTAGCGCCTTAGAAAACCCTGGAGTGGTTTTTGAGTCGAAATTCTAAAAAAAAAAATTTCGAACTCGCGAAAATGGCACTAAAATTGAAATTGCGATTTTGGGCCACCACCGTATCTCCGACACTAAACCATCCAGGACTGTTATTCCAACGTCCACGGATGCGGATCGACGCGCCGAATCGATTGCTGGTAACCAGATCGATCTACGACGTCCGATTTCGGAGTTATGCCTGAAAAACCGAAATTTTCCCGAAAAAATCCGGAAATTTTGCGAAAGTTCCGGACGCTGTAGCGACCAAACGGATCGCCCTATTGGGACGTTCTTAGGCTCGTTTTATTTGTTTCGACTAACACTTTAATTCGCCGCAAAGTTTGAACAATAAATGAGGGAGTTACGGCGTTTTGAAAATTTCGCAATTTTTTTTAACTTCAGGCGGTAGAAATTTGAAAATTTCAAAAAATCAAAAAGTGTCGATTTTCGGCGTTCCAAAACTTTTCCTTTATGTATTTTGGGTTGCTGATTCCGATAAACACAACCGAGCCCGCCTATCTCTTTTAGTTTTTGAGATATTCGCGAAAAACTGTGGGCACCGCGAAAACGCCAAATTTCGGCGCCCCAACGTTTGTACAGTCTTCTTTAGCGCCTTAGAGAGTGGTTTTTGAGTCGAAATTCTAAAAAAAAGAAAATTTGAACTCGCGAAAATGGCACTAAAATTGAAATTGCGATTTTGGGCCACCACCGTATCTCCGAAACTAAACCTGCCAGGACTGTTATTCCGACGTCCACGGATGCGGATCGACGCGTCGAATCGATTGCTGGTAACCAGATCGCTCTACGACGTCCGGTTTCGGAGTTATGCCTGAGAAACCGAAATTTTCCCGAAAAAATCCGGAAATTTTGCGAAAGTTCCGGACGCTGTAGCGACCAAACGGATCGCCCTATTGGGACGTTCTTAGGCTCGTTTTATTTGTTTCGACGAACACTTTAATTCGCCGCAAAGTTCACGTCGATCGAACAATAAATGAGGGAGTTACGGCGCTTTGAAAATTTCGCAATTTTTTTTAACCTCATGCGTTAGATATTTGAAAATTTCAAAAAATCAAAAAGAGTTGATTTTCGGCGTTCCGATACTTTCACTTTATGTATTTTGGCCTGCTGATTCCTATAAACACAACCGCGCCCGCCTATCTCTTTTAGTTTTTGAGATATTCGCGAAAAACTGTGGGCACCTCGAAAACGCCAAATTTCGGCGCCCCAACGTTTGTACAGTCTTCTTTAGCGCCTTAGAAAACCCCGGAGTGGTTTTTGAGTCGAAATTCTAAAAAAAAAAAAATTTCGTACTCGCGAAAATGGCACTAAAATTGAAATTGCGATTTTAAGCCACCACCGTATCTCCGAAACTAAACCATCCAGGACTGTCATTCCGACGTCCACGGATGCGGATCGACGCGCCGAATCGATTGCTGGTTACCAGATCCCTCTACGACGTCCGGTTTCGGAGTTATGCCTGAAAAACCGAAATTTTCCCGGAAAAATCAGGAAATTTTGCGAAAGTTTCGGACGCTGTAGCGACCAAACGGATCGCCCTATTGGGACGTTCTTAGGCTCGTTTTATTTGTTTCGACGAACATTTTAATTCGCCGCAAAGTTCACGTCGATCGAACAATAAATGAGGGAGTTACGGCGTTTTGAAAATTTCGCATTTTTTTTTAACCTCAGGCGGTTGAAATTTGAAAATTTCAAAAAATTAAAAAGTGTAGATTTCCGGCGTTCCGATACTTTTACTTTATGTATTTTGGGCTGCTGATTCCGATAAACACAACCGCGCCCGCCTATCTCTTTTAGTTTTTGAGATATTCGCGAAAAACTGTGGGCACCTCGAAAATGCTAAATTTCGGCGCCCCAACGTTTGTACAGTCTTCTTTAGCGCCTTAGAAAACCCCGTAGTGGTTTTTGAGTCGAAATTCTAAAAAAAAAAAATCGAACTCGCGAAAATGGCACTCAAATTGAAATTGCGATTTTGGGCCACCACCTTATCTCCGAAACTAAAACCTCCAGGACGGTCATTCCGACGACCGCGGATGCGGATCGACGCGCCGAATCGATTGCTGGAAACCAGAACGCTCTACGACGTCCGGTTTCGGAGTTATGCCTGAAAAACCGAAATTTTCCCGGAAAAATCCGGAAATTTTGAGAAAGTTCCGGGCGCTGTAGCGACCAAACGGATCGCCCCATTGGGACGTTCTTAGGCTCGTTTTATTCGTTTCGATGAACACTTTAATTCGCCGCAAAGTTCACGTCGATCGGACAATAAATGAGGGAGTTACGGCGTTTTGAAAATTTCGCAATTTTTTTTAGCCTAAGGCGGCAGAAATTTGAAAATTTCAAAAAATTAAAAAGTGTAGATTTTCAGCGTTCCGATACTTTTACTTTATGTATTTTGGGCTGCTGATTCCGATAAACACAACCGCGCCCGCCTATCTCCTTTAGTTTTTGAGATATTCGCGAAAAACTGTGGGCACCTCGAAAACGCCAAATATCGGCGCCCTAACGTTTGTACAGTCTTCTTTAGCGACTTAGAAAACCCCGGAGTGGGTTTTGAGTCGAAATTCGAAAGAAAAAATCGAACTCGCGAAAATGGCACTAAAATTGAAATTGCGATTTTGGGCCACCACTGTTTCTCCGAAGCTAAACCATCCAGGACGGTCATTTCGACGTTCGCGGATGCCGATCGACGCGCCGAATCGATTGCTGGTAACCAGATCGCTCTACGACTTCCGGTTTCGGAGTTATGCCTGAAAAACCGAAATTTTCCCGGAAAATCCGGAAATTTTGCGAAAGTTGCGGACGCTGTAGCGACCAAATAGATCGCCCTATTAGGACGTTCTTAGGCTCGTTTTATTTGTTTCGACGAACACTTTAATTCGCCGCAAAGTTCACGTCGTTCGGACAATAAATGAGGGAGTTACGGCGTTTTGAAAATTTCGCAATTTTTTTTTAACCTCAGGCGGTAGAAATTTGAAAATTTCAAAAAATCAAAAAGAGTTGATTTTCGGCGTTCCGATACTTTCACTTTATGTATTTTGGCCTGCTGATTCCTATAACCACAACCGCGCCCGCCTATCTCTTTTAGTTTTTGAGATATTCGCGAAAAATTGTGAGCACCTCGAAAACGTCAAATTTCGGCGCCCCAACGTTTGGACAGTCTTATTTAGCGCCTTAGAAAACCCCGGAGTGGTTTAAGAGTCGAAATTCAAAAAAAAAAAAATTTCGAACTCGCGAAAATGGCACTAAAATTGAAATTGCGATTTTGGGCCACCACCGTATCTCCGAAACTAAACCATCCAGGACGGTCATTCCGACGTCCACGGATGCGTATCGATGCGCCGAATCGATTGCTGGAAACCAGAACGCTCTACGACGTCCGGTTTCGGAGTTATGCCTGAAAAACCGAAATTTTCCCGAAAAAATCCGGAAATTTTGCGAAAGTTCCGGACGCTGTAGCGACCAAACGGATCGCCCTATTGGGACGTTCTTAGGCTCGTTTTATTTGTTTCGACTAACACTTTAATTCGCCGCAAAGTTTGAACAATAAATGAGGGAGTTACGGCGTTTTGAAAATTTCGCAATTTTTTTTAACTTCAGGCGGTAGAAATTTGAAAATTTCAAAAAATCAAAAAGTGTCGATTTTCGGCGTTCCAAAACTTTTCCTTTATGTATTTTGGGTTGCTGATTCCGATAAACACAACCGAGCCCGCCTATCTCTTTTAGTTTTTGAGATATTCGCGAAAAACTGTGGGCACCTCGAAAACGCCAAATTTCGGCGCCCCAACGTTTGTACAGTCTTCTTTAGCGCCTTAGAGAGTGGTTTTTGAGTCGAAATTCTAAAAAAAAGAAAATTTGAACTCGCGAAAATGGCACTAAAATTGAAATTGCGATTTTGGGCCACCACCGTATCTCCGAAACTAAACCTGCCAGGACTGTTATTCCGACGTCCACGGATGCGGATCGACGCGTCGAATCGATTGCTGGTAACCAGATCGCTCTACGACGTCCGGTTTCGGAGTTATGCCTGAGAAACCGAAATTTTCCCGAAAAAATCCGGAAATTTTGCGAAAGTTCCGGACGCTGTAGCGACCAAACGGATCGCCCTATTGGGACGTTCTTAGGCTCGTTTTATTTGTTTCGACGAATACTTTAATTCGCCGCAAAGTTCACGTCGATCGAACAATAAATGAGGGAGTTACGGCGCTTTGAAAATTTCGCAATTTTTTTTAACCTCATGCGTTAGATATTTGAAAATTTCAAAAAATCAAAAAGAGTTGATTTTCGGCGTTCCGATACTTTCACTTTATGTATTTTGGCCTGCTGATTCCTATAAACACAACCGCGCCCGCCTATCTCTTTTAGTTTTTGAGATATTCGCGAAAAACTGTGGGCACCTCGAAAACGCCAAATTTCGGCGCCCCAACGTTTGTACAGTCTTCTTTAGCGCCTTAGAAAACCCCGGAGTGGTTTTTGAGTCGAAATTCTAAAAAAAAAAAAATTTCGTACTCGCGAAAATGGCACTAAAATTGAAATTGCGATTTTAAGCCACCACCGTATCTCCGAAACTAAACCATCCAGGACTGTCATTCCGACGTCCACGGATGCGGATCGACGCGCCGAATCGATTGCTGGTTACCAGATCCCTCTACGACGTCCGGTTTCGGAGTTATGCCTGAAAAACCGAAATTTTCCCGGAAAAATCAGGAAATTTTGCGAAAGTTTCGGACGCTGTAGCGACCAAACGGATCGCCCTATTGGGACGTTCTTAGGCTCGTTTTATTTGTTTCGACGAACATTTTAATTCGCCGCAAAGTTCACGTCGATCGAACAATAAATGAGGGAGTTACGGCGTTTTGAAAATTTCGCATTTTTTTTTAACCTCAGGCGGTTGAAATTTGAAAATTTCAAAAAATTAAAAAGTATAGATTTCCGGCGTTCCGATAATTTTACTTTATGTATTTTGGGCTGCTGATTCCGATAAACACAACCGCGCCCGCCTATCTCTTTTAGTTTTTGAGATATTCGCGAAAAACTGTGGGCACCTCGAAAATGCTAAATTTCGGCGCCCCAACGTTTGTACAGTCTTCTTTAGCGCCTTAGAAAACCCCGTAGTGGTTTTTGAGTCGAAATTCTAAAAAAAAAAAATCGAACTCGCGAAAATGGCACTCAAATTGAAATTGCGATTTTGGGCCACCACCTTATCTCCGAAACTAAAACCTCCAGGACGGTCATTCCGACGACCGCGGATGCGGATCGACGCGCCGAATCGATTGCTGGAAACCAGAACGCTCTACGACGTCCGGTTTCGGAGTTATGCCTGAAAAACCGAAATTTTCCCGGAAAAATCCGGAAATTTTGAGAAAGTTCCGGGCGCTGTAGCGACCAAACGGATCGCCCCATTGGGACGTTCTTAGGCTCGTTTTATTCGTTTCGATGAACACTTTAATTCGCCGCAAAGTTCACGTCGATCGGACAATAAATGAGGGAGTTACGGCGTTTTGAAAATTTCGCAATTTTTTTTAGCCTAAGGCGGCAGAAATTTGAAAATTTCAAAAAATTAAAAAGTGTAGATTTTCAGCGTTCCGATACTTTTACTTTATGTATTTTGGGCTGCTGATTCCGATAAACACAACCGCGCCCGCCTATCTCCTTTAGTTTTTGAGATATTCGCGAAAAACTGTGGGCACCTCGAAAACGCCAAATATCGGCGCCCTAACGTTTGTACAGTCTTCTTTAGCGACTTAGAAAACCCCGGAGTGGGTTTTGAGTCGAAATTCGAAAGAAAAAATCGAACTCGCGAAAATGGCACTAAAATTGAAATTGCGATTTTGGGCCACCACTGTTTCTCCGAAGCTAAACCATCCAGGACGGTCATTTCGACGTTCGCGGATGCCGATCGACGCGCCGAATCGATTGCTGGTAACCAGATCGCTCTACGACTTCCGGTTTCGGAGTTATGCCTGAAAAACCGAAATTTTCCCGGAAAATCCGGAAATTTTGCGAAAGTTGCGGACGCTGTAGCGACCAAATAGATCGCCCTATTAGGACGTTCTTAGGCTCGTTTTATTTGTTTCGACGAACACTTTAATTCGCCGCAAAGTTCACGTCGTTCGGACAATAAATGAGGGAGTTACGGCGTTTTGAAAATTTCGCAATTTTTTTTTAACCTCAGGCGGTAGAAATTTGAAAATTTCAAAAAATCAAAAAGAGTTGATTTTCGGCGTTCCGATACTTTCACTTTATGTATTTTGGCCTGCTGATTCCTATAACCACAACCGCGCCCGCCTATCTCTTTTAGTTTTTGAGATATTCGCGAAAAATTGTGAGCACCTCGAAAACGTCAAATTTCGGCGCCCCAACGTTTGGACAGTCTTATTTAGCGCCTTAGAAAACCCCGGAGTGGTTTAAGAGTCGAAATTCAAAAAAAAAAAAAATTTCGAACTCGCGAAAATGGCACTAAAATTGAAATTGCGATTTTGGGCCACCACCGTATCTCCGAAACTAAACCATCCAGGACGGTCATTCCGACGTCCACGGATGCGTATCGATGCGCCGAATCGATTGCTGGAAACCAGAACGCTCTACGACGTCCGGTTTCGGAGTTATGCCTGAAAAACCGAAATTTTCCCGGAAAAATCCGGAAATTTTGGGAAAGTTCCGGCCGCTGTAGCGACCAAAGGGATCGCTCTATTGGGACGTTCTTGGGCTCGTTTTAATTGTTTTGACGAACTCTTTAATTCGCCGTAAAGTTCACGTCGTATAGAACTAAGAATTTATAAAAAACAATAAAGATTTAACAAATAACAATAAAAAGTCAGGAGTCTATGAGTTAACTTGCGGTAGTTGCCCCATGACGTATATCGGACAGACAGGCAGATCGTTTGAAATACGCATCAAAGAACATATTTCTTCATTTAAAAATAATAGAAGTGACTCTTCATACGCGTCTCATATTAATTTAACAAACCACAATTTTAAGAAATAATTTAAAATATAACACGTAGAAAATAAGGGCAAAAAACTTGGAAGGCTATATCGAGTACTCGCTAGCCAATAAGTCGAATATCAGCAATAAAATATTTCCAGGCGCTTCCGGAGTATTAAGTAGTGTGGATAATAATATAGTTAAGAAACGTTGGAAGAAGTGTGATGGTGTTAATGGTTCTTATGTTGAATTTGTTTTATTAGAGTCACTTGAAATTAATAAATTAAAGAAAACTGACAAGATCCTCAATGATCAATTAGAAATTAATAATTCACCCTTACTCAATTTATTTGTTTGATATTGAGACAGTCATAACGTGTGTTCATTTGAAAAGTCAATCTAGGTTACTTTGAAATTTTGATAGAATAAGACGCAAATATATTAGTATGTGTTTGTTGTTCCGTAAACGTAAATCCAAATGACATTTGATAATGTCAATCACCAAAAATGTTGCAGAATATCATCAGAAATTTTAAGGAGGATTTTAAAGTGCATTGATCTTGAAGGACAACATTTCCAACATTTGTTATAGTTTTCAATAAATACCTATTATTTGTTATTTATTTGTATGTATGAAACTGTCAAAATATACGATTTCGTAGGTTTAGTAGTAAATTTTAATTTGCGACATACTTCAAAATGTTCTCAGTAAATCACATGCTCCTAGATTGACTTTTCAAATGAAGACTTGTTATATTTTACTTTCCATAGCGCTTCTTTACCTCCCTTTAACATAATATAGACCCTCAGTTTTATCACTTTAAGAACAGGATTGTATAAACCGTAGTGAAAGTTTCGTGCATAGACATTTAAGTAATAAAAAGTACCCATTCCTTCAACCATTCAAAACAAAACATGTGTTTGTTACGGTACATTTGTGTAGAAAATATATCCATAAGTTAGTTATATGTCTGATGAAGCTCAGGTTGGAGCGAAGCGATCGTTACTGTGAAAAGTAAAAAGTAGTGAAATTCATTAAAATTTGTTTTATTTATCCCGATAAAAGTATAATTGAATTTCATCAAGTAAAGGCTGAAGCAATCCTATATTGTAATCAAACTGTTTTTTATATTCTTTCTGCTTGTTCTTATTGCACTGATAAACCATACTTTTTTTTAAACAAATTAGTAATAACCCTCGCCTCGCCTCGACTCGACCTAAATATCATCTTATGTCTTTGTTGGTTTATTTCAATTAATTCATAATCCTTCGAATCTACTTCCCACAAGCATTAAAATTCAACTAAAATTAACAACGCGTGAAGGGGGTGATTCCTTTACCTGACCCTGTTATGCAAACTACAAATTGTATCTATTTAAGTGGGTATAAACGTTAACAGTTTATTTCTAAGCGGTGAAACATAAGTGTTTAGAAAATTCGCAAAGCCGGTGTCATACCACGCGCGTTTAGAGAGGCTGTTATTATTCCGCTAATACCGAAAACTAATATTGATTGAGCATATACCTCAGTAACAATCGCGTAAAGAATAATAGTCTGCAGATATCATTTCCATTCGTTCGCCGTTATTGTATTTTAGTGGCAAGTATAAGTGAAGGAATAATATATAATTCGAAGTAATAATTGTATGGTGACTAAGTTTATTTCAAAATATCCAGACTTCAAATTCGACGGATCTCGTCTGAGGTGTTTGATGTGCAACAGAAATTTACTGATTTGGAAACGCTCATTTTGGAAATTTTATATTCAGAACTTCATTATTTACCTTTATCATTACACCTATGTCCGCTACTGTTCAATACTTACATTAATGATCTCTTCTATCGTCTCCGTTGCCGTGTTATTACCTGCGTCGACGATCTAAAAATATTTGCAAAAATTTCTTCTTCAGAGGAATTTAACTTTATCAATGTCTGGTGTCACAAGAGCAAAATAAGGCTTAATATTAACAAATGTGCCGTTGTCACTTATACTACTTGCAACGATCCGTTAATATTTTCATACACTCTGGATAATTCCCTTATTTCCAGGCAAATACAAATAAAAGACCTTGGCATTTTGTTTGATCAACGTTTGCAGTTTTCTGAGCATATCCATCACATCTGCAATTCCGCCTCACATACGCTTAGTTACCTTATAAGATCATGTCGTAAGTCTTCGAATAAGGAGACACTGAAGCACAGTCTTTCACACATTGGTACGTCCCAAACTTAAATATGCATCGGTAATCTGGTACCACTGTTATGTTTATGAGAGAATATAGAGAAAGTTCTGAGTACATTCATAAAATATCTAGCATTTAGAAGATCTGGAATTTAACATCCAAGGAATATTAACTACAGAGATTTGCTGTTAGACTTCGAATTTCTTTCTTTATCTACACCCAGAGAGACTGCCAGTGCTATTTTGATAGTGAAATTAGTGAATAATAAAATCTATGCGCCGAATCTGCTCTCATCTGTAAATATCCCTAAACATGGTACCCGGATGATGTTTTCTTCGTTACCAGAGCCAAAACAAACGTCTTTTCCGGGGCATCTCTTAATCATATGGCAAGAAACGCGAATAAATTATGCACCCATCTTTGTTACTTACCCTCGACATCTAACCAGTTTTTCCACTGATCATTTACCCTCCTTTCCTTCAATTGCATTACTTTCATTTCTTTTTTTTATTTTTATTTGATTACTTTTATTATTGTATATTACGTATGTCTACACTCAATGATATTTACACGCACTGTACGTGTATTATTGTATTGTCCTGTTATTGGAGAAATCTGTTGGGCAATAATAGTATATTGTTTACTTAGGAGGAAAAGCCTACGATTTCCGGACGACGTGAAGATTGCTCGCCGGGCGCAAGCCGAGGCAAAGGAACACGGAGTCCAGAAATGTGGCTTTTCGTTCGAAGTAAACATACCATTTTTCCGCAAATCGTTAACACATCGATAAATATTAATCACGTTTAATTTTGGAAAAGAAAATAACAAATAAATACACAAATAATAAATGCGGCTACGAAATTGTGACGTAACTATGGAAATGTGTCAAGTTGAATTGTCAAAAGTCTTTCTTTGGAGACTGTGGTTAAGTAACAACTTAAAAAAGGTATATAACCCCTTACCACAATTATTAATCGTATCCTAAACACGATTTCGACAACTAAGTTGTCATCATCAGTAGGTAAAACCACTAATAAAGGTGTCGCGCATGGGGCACAGTAAAGCTAGCACAACTGATCACGCATCCACGTATACACTGACTTAAAAATACAAATATATCGACTAAAAAGTACGACAAAATTACCTCTCTTAAGGAAACGGCACCCACGTGTGTTTATACTCTTTTTGAACCGTTTACGACCTTTTTACCTCCTTTTCTAGAGAGCTGTAGGTGATCGGTCCTTTATCTCCGTTCATAGAGTTCTGTTTGTTTTTAGCGATATGAATGCTTTCGTATGCGTCAAGATCGCGGGGATTATTGATGGCCTTGAAAAGTTTTAACCCTTTAATCGACATATTGTGTAGTGTATTTAAAGCATGGTTGGCAACGTTAGATTTTTCTGGTCTATTGTATTTAATATGTGATATGTGCCAATAATAGCCCGGTTTAAAGAACACATATCACATATTAAATACTGGTACTCCCCCGGAGCTAGTGAATATTGCGTCATTTAATTTACTGCCAACAAAATCGAAAGAAAAATATAAATATGCCTACAATCGCTTTATGAATTATCTGAATAAGAAAAAAACGGATTCTTTCTCTCAAAATGTTGTTATGACATACTTCTTAGAACTTTGTTCAAAGATGGAATCATCAACTTTGTGGGTTAATTATTCAATGTTGAAATCAACCCTTGCATTAAACATGATGTAGATATAGCTAAATAACCAAAACTTCGGTCATTTTTGAAAAGGAAAGGTGAAAGTTACAGACCAAAAAAATTCAAAATTTTAACAAAAGAGGATATTAACAAATTTGTACAGGAAGTTCCAGATAAAAAATATTTAATTATTAAAGTAATTCGTTGCAAATTTTTTTTCGATTTACTATTTTGTGTATTTATATTTGTAGGTTGCTGTAATATTCAGTATTTCTGGAGCATGTAGAATATAGATACAAGATGTACAAACTAAACTTTTAATTAGCATATCTAACTCTAAAACTAATAAACCAAGAAAGATCATTTGTAGTTAATGATATGTATGTATTTAAATTTTTACCGGAAAGATTTAAGACTTTAAGACCAGAAAATATGCCCAGCAAGAGATTTCACTCAAAATACCAGAATGCAAAAATTTATAGACATGTTGTAGGAATAAATTAGTTTAGAAAAATGCCTAAAATAGTTGCTACTTATTTGAATTTGCCAAACCAGGCAGAATATACCGGTTATTGCTTTCGTCGATCTTCTGCGACGATGTTGATTGACTCTGGTGGACATATATCCAGTTTAAAGAAGTTAGGCGGCTGGATATCGACGAACGTTGCTGAGGGATATAACGATGAGTCTCTTAACAATAAAGTAGACGTGTAAATAAAATTTTTTCACCAGTAGATATTCAACGAAATAGTCCTACTATTTCTAAGGTCCCGTCTATACTCAATAGCTCTATTGAGTATTGTCAAACAAGCAAAACTTGGACAGTAGAAAATATTACACGAAAAACACTAGTAGTTCAGTTCTTTCAATGTCCAAGTGTTGTATTAACTGTCATATGAATGTAAATATAACAAATATTTTTTCTCAAATCGGCCAAGATTGCCTACTTTCTCGGCACAATTTCAGTTCCCAAAGTAAGCTTTTCCAGTATTTTAGTCCGTTGCTATGCAACTATCAGAAAACAGTCCGGGAAGACTTTTTTCGTCCTAGGCTGGGAAAGTCGGTAGCTTTCCCGTACCGATGGTTTTTTATATACATTTTAGACAGTAAATAAATTACACGCAGACAACATGTTCAGCAGCTTTTACTAACTCCGGTGGTGTCCCGCACATCAGGACAACATCAGCACTGTCCATTTAAAATTTTTAAGTAGGTAAGTAGGTATTAAAGCGAAATAATAAGTAATGAATCTCTGACGTTTTCCACAACAACTGTCACTGAAACGTCACCATCACGGAAACGACTTCATAGGCAATTTGATGGTAATGAAAATATGTTATGCATTTATAAAAATTCTTTAATTTATAATGTTGACTCCGATTTCAGAAAAAAATAGTATTTGTACCTCGTAGTAAAAGCACATTCCCGGACTCCAATTTACATTGTCGTCCGGGAATGTATCGCTTTTACTACTAGATACACAATGTACTATTTCATACGATTCTATAAGAAAGATGTGATTTCATACAATAGGCATGAAAGTTGACAATTTCATTCATCTGTCAAGAACCCGTACGTTATTATAACGCACGGTTATAACAACTTATAACGTAATAATTTGCTTTTATCAAGTATGTTTCTATTTTGTTTATCTGAAGATATTTTCCATGGGTTTTTTTTATTATATTATTATTGGCTTTGTACAAAACGATGGATAAAGACAACCACTCATCTATAGATATGGAATGTACAGTTGCGGCCCTTGAAAACTCATACACTTAAATACAAGAACATATTAAGCGGTGTAATTTTTTTTTAAACGTTACTCAAAACAATCATTGTCGTAAAATGCAAAATGTATTACAAAAATTGTAAATTAAATAAAAGATTAATAAAATTGCAGATAATGTCCTGCTCTACTTAAATTTACAAAATATCATTTCGAATATCGGAATACAATCTCTCAATCTAGTTTTGACAATAGGTTTTTGTAATTCTGATAATACTAATATATTGTCAATATAAGCCAGGTTTATCAAATTTGATATGCCTTATTTAACTTGTCGAATTTATCTTAAGTTATAGGTGTTAGCATTATATATATACCTAACCTATAAGTGACAATATGAATATATTTGTCTCGTTACGCAACTAACAAACTCTGATTTTATGCTCATAAGTTGCACCACTTTTCTACACAGTCGATGATACACCACAACAAGAAATTGAAGCCAAAAAAAAAAACAATTCTCTCAACCTATTACCACCTAAATCCAGGGTACAGGCACGAGTATTCATACAAACAATTTATGGATTGGCGAAACAAAAAAGGAATAAAATCGTCTTCTTCTGAAAATGTACTGCTTACATTGGAGAGTTATCTGAAAAACTCAAACCCAGTTCTTCGTGGACCCAGTATTCTATTCTTCGAACTACTCTTCGTTCATCATAACGTAGATATAACGAAATATTTGAATTAAGAGCACTGTTGAACCGTAACTCAGGCGGCTACAAGCCGAAAAAGTCAAAAATTTTAACATCAGAGAAATTCAATCGATTTATCCACGAAGCTCTAGAAGCTCTACTTTAACCAAAGTGGCATTGATTATTGAAATAAATGGCGCATACCGCAAATAAGAATTAAGCCAGCTGAAGATTAATGGTATTGAAGATCTGAAATTTGCTGCTTTGGTTAAAATACTTGACACCAAAACAAGGAAACTACATTTCTTCACAATTACCAGTGAATTTTATAAAATTTTAAGAAATATGCCGCGCTTCGACCACCAAATATAAAGGAACATCGTTGCTTTTTAAATAACAAAACAAAAAATGTACTAGACAACCGGTAGGCGTGAACAAACTCTGCAGCGTCTCTAAACAAATAGTCATTTATTTAAACCTTGAAAATACAGAACTATACAAAGGACATTGTTTTCGCTGGTCCTCGGCTACCATTCTTTATTGACACAGGTGGAAACATCACAACTCTTAAGCGCCACAGTGGATGGAAATCTACTGCTGTCGCCGAAGAGTATATTGATTACCAATAAGATGCAAATTGCAAATAAAATTTTCAATGCGGTTACTAATTCATCATCAATAAACGTTAGAACAGAACCAGAAATAATCGATTCCTTGACTTCACAACCTAACATTCAATATTACACTCATACTCTCAACTCCAATTCTTTAAAAAACCAAATTTTCGATAACTGTCAAATTAATAATCTAACCATTAATTTTATTGATTCTAAAAAATAAATATTTTTGCAATAAATAATTTTTTTCAGTGTCGTAGGTAAAATACTGTACAAAACTCGCTGGAAAGTGTCTATCGTTTGCTCGTGAGATTTCCATTCTCGTTATACAAGTGTCCCGTATCGTTATGTTCAAATTTTAGGAGTGTAAAGTAGACTTCATTTCAAGTAACAAAAACACAAAACCATATCCATTTTTATTTGTTTCAAAGTTACAGATCTATGAATGTGATTGTCAGATCATGAAAAAAAATGTAATCCTAAAATCAATCAAACCGATTTTATTTAAAAAAAGTTTTACAATTTAATAACAGGCCTGTGATTGTTAACGTCGCATAATAAAATGATATACTAAAATAAATAAACACGTGTCGTAGTGCATACAGTAATTTTTTAGAGATCTACAAAAAAGAGTACTGGAAATTGATTTATGATAAAGAAGGTTCTTACATATTTCGTAAATGCGGAACCATGAATATCATACAATAAACAGATGTTCAGATGACTGTTAACGTTGCATTTTTGAATAAAGGATTACATTACGTTTCTGTTCATACAATAGCTTATTAGTGAGTGGACACGTTTTCAAGAGTAAGCGGACATGCATTTTGTGTATGGCTACTGTAACGGCAGTGCACGTCAAGCAGTTATTGAATACCGACATCGGTTTCCCGATAGGCGCATTTCTCATTACAGAACGTTTCTGGAAGTACACAGACAATTTCGGGAATGCGGATTGCGTGATTATCTTTTCGACCGAGCAGTAAATTTGCCAGCAGACTTAGAGGAGGAATCAGTAGCTATTGTTACAAGAGATCCAACTCTCAGTGTACGTCGAATAGACAACTAGGAATTTTAAAACGTGAGGGCTTATATCCATATCACTATCGCAGGGGACACGGTTTGCTTGAGGCAGACCACTATGCTCGTCTAGTTTATTCTACCTGGATATTAAGACAGTCACGGCTTCATTTTAATTTCTGCAGAACAGTCCTCTGGACAGATGAATCTACGTTCACGAGAAGTGGTGTTACAAATCTGAGAAACCTGCACAGGTGGTCATCAGAAAATCCCAAAGCTATACGTGCATCTAAATTTCAATATCAATTTTCTATTAACGTTTGGGCGGGCCTAATCGATGACTTGTTGATTGGTCCTGTCGTTCTTCCTGTGAGGTTAAATGCGGACAATTACCTTCAATTTTTTATTGACGAACTGCCAGGTCTTTTAGAGGATGTCCCACTGAATGTTCGACGAGACATGTGGTTTCACATGGATGGGCCACCACCACATTTCGCAATTGCTATCCGAAACTGGGTTAACGTCAATTATCCAAGATGGATTGGTCGAGGTGGACATGTTGCATGGCCACCCAGATCACCTGATCTTAATCCCCTTGACTTTTATTTATGGGGGTACATGAAAAATTTAGTCTACGCGCAAATTTCGAACACAAGAGAAGAGTTGTTGGATCGTATTCACCTGGCTGCCGAGCAAATACGACAAATCAAGTATGAAATTCGGATAAGTACTTCTACTGTTGGCTTACGGGCACAAGCCTGCATTCAACAAGGAAGTGGACATTTCAAAAATATTATTAATGAACTTTTTTAAATAAAATCAGTTTTTATTGACTTTAGGATTACATTTTTTTTCATGATCTGACAATCACATTCATAGATCTGTAACTTTGAAACAAATAAAAATGGATATACAAGTTTTGTGTTTTTGTTACTTGAAATGAAGTCTACTTTACGCTCCTAAAATTTGAACATTACGATAAGGGACAGCTTGTATAATATACTGTTAACATATTGATAATGATTGGGTTAATTTAATTATTTTCTGATTTTTATTGTTCATTAATAAACTAAATTTTGATTCCAAATAAACCTGTTTTCATTCATTTTTGGAGTGCACAAGTAACTGTAAGGAAATGATCATTTTCTTACTAGTACAGAGATGAACATTTCCTTACAGTTACTTTTGCGCTACTGTTGTACGGAAATGTCGTCATTTTCTTTCGAAAAATTTGTCAGAATTATCAATATTTCCGAACGATTTACGGAAATAGTATATTGTTTACTGAGTAGGAAAAGCGTAACATTCCTGGACGACTGTGAAGATTGCTAAGTCGAGGCGCAAGCCGAGACTTAGCAACACAGAGTCCAGGAATGTGGCTTTTCCTACGAGGTAAACATACTATTTTTCCGCAAATCGTTTAAAATTCGACAGATATTAATTACATACAGTAAATAATAAAAATAAATTAAAACACTTGGCTTGTTTCACTATGAGATTTATTTAAATTCTTTAGAATTTAAATAAATCTCATAGTGAAACAAGCCAAGTGTTTTAATTTATTTTTATTATTTACTGTATGAAGTTAAAATGTTTCACCAAGAAGTATCTGCAACAACAGCCGAGAATAGATATTAATTAATTTTGAAAAAATCGCGAATAATTTTATTCACAAATAAATGGTGTTTTGAAATTCGTAATATAATTGGTTGCGTTACAATGGAAACGTATTAATGTTGAATTGTCAAACTTGACGCATATAAATTTAACTGCTGGTGTTTTCGATAGCAAAACAGTGTAAAATGATAAGTGATGATGAATTTTCCATATCTGGGACTCCTCCAGAGCTGGTTGAGGCAGTGAATACTACTTTATTAGAATTATTGCCAAAGAAATCAAGAGAAAAGTACGAATATGTATATAAACGTTTTATGGACTATCGCAAGAGTAAAAACACGAGTTCTTTCCGGAAAATATTGTAATGGCATACTTTCTAGACCTTTGTTTAATGATGAAATCTTCAACATTATGGGCGAATTCTTCAACGTTGAAGTCAACCCTTGCAATTAAACACAATGTAGATATATCTACATATTCAAAACTTCGTTCTTTATTGAAACGGCAAGCTCAAGGTTATAGGGCAAAGAAATCTAAGCTTGTAACGAAGGAAGAAATCGAAAAATTTATCCTGGAAGCTCCAGATAAAGAATATTTAATGATTAAGGTAATTTACAAGGTTTTAATTTTTATTTAGATTACACATTTATTTATTTTTTAGGTGACTTTAATAATTGGTATTTCTGGGGCCTATAGACTCTACACGATGTAGAAGACCTTAAATCTAAGCTTTTAATTAGTACAACTGATTCGAAGACCAACAAACCAAGATCATTTGTAGTTAATCAGATGCACTTGAATGTTTATCGGAAGTATGTTTCGTTAAGACCAGAAAATATGAACAGTGAGCGATTTTTCTTTAAATATCAAAGCAGAAAGGGTTATAGACAAGTGGTAGGAATACATCAATTTAGAAAAATGCCTAAAATAGTTGCTACTTATTTGAATTTGGAAAATGCGACAGAATATACTGGTCACTGCTTTCGTCGGTCTTCTGCAACAATATTAGTTGACTCTGGTGCTGACATAACTAGTTTAAAGAGGCATGGCGGATGGAAGTCATCCAACGTTGCTGAAGGATATATCGAAGAATCTTTTAACAATAAGGTTGAGGTGGCAAATAAAATTTTCACAGTACAAAATATTCAACAAAATAACCCTACTACTTCGCATGTTGTCCAAAATGTTTCTCATAGTTCTAATAATGTTCTTCCAATTTTGAATAATTGTACTAACTGTCAAATAACTGTAAATATAACAAAATAATTTCAAAATGTATTCTGCAATGCATTGAGGTTTTATAAATATAAATTAATTCCTTATAAACAACGTGTTTTCAATCATTTATGTAGAACAGTAACAACTGTAACGAAATATCATTTCCTTACAGTAAGGAAATGAATATTTCCTAACAGTTAGGAAATGTTGACTTTTTCTTTATGAAATTTTGTCAGGAATGTCAAAATTTCCTAACGATTTGCGGAAAAGATTATTATTATTAAATGCCTAAAATATGTTGCCCCTATTACATTAAATGCAACTGAGCGAAAAAATGAAAAGTAAATAAAATAAACTGTAAATAAAATTTATTTCATGCATAAAAACAATAACAATCTTTCTATACATTTTTCTATATATTTACTCCTGCTTTTTATTAATATTTGGACAGAACACTTCATTTATAAGAGAATAGGACTAATACAATAGTCATCTAAATATTTGTCTACAAATCTTTTTTTTGATAATTTTCATTGCTGATGATTATTATACTAAAACATATCCCTCTATCTCCTTTTTGTTGAAATTTCGATGATGAATATTCTTCAGTCGGCGGATATTTTTTCTGTTGGAAACAGGAACTCCCAGAAGAAAAGAATAATCAGATAAGCTACCACTAATCCTATGACGGCCATCAAGAATATAGAAGCGTATTCCACGAACGAAATTTCTTCATCTGGAGTTTTACATTGATTACTTAAACCAGTCTGTAAAAGAGAAAAACATATATACTATTATTGCAATGTCATATCTTTTTAATAATAATATCTAATAATGTCTTTATTATGAATATGTTAATTTACGTATATACAGTACAATAACATGCAACTATGTACAAACAATAACGAAGTGGACCGACTGCTTTTAAACCAAAACCGAGAATAAAATAAATAAATAGTTATGAAAGAATTTCCTAATACTAACTTAATACTACTTAGATCATATACCGTATGAACGCCCGGGAGTGATTGATCTACCACAATGTAGTAAGACGAAGACGAATAGCGAGTTTATGTGGTTAGGGTTGAGAGAGTATATTCAGTCTGTTCTACTGTCTAACTGTACGAGCGTTCCCTTTCTTTATCCAACACATTCTACATACGATCTAAGTACGAATCAAATAATCTCTCTCTAACACATTGAATATTCCTATCAGTCGCTCGTGGTGTTCAAACAAGGCGAATATATTGAATCGGAAAACAAGCTTGCGACTGGCGATTCAGTTGCAGTTGCTCCTTGTCATCCGTACGTAGAGTACGTATAGAAATGTTAACAAATGTCCGTCGTAATTTCTATAACCGATTGGGTTACTGCTCGACTCAAGAGGGTGGTTTATTTGAGCATTTACTAAATAATTAGTTTTTCTTTTTAGAATGTTCTTTTATTTAATAATTAATATTTATTACCAATAAAGGTATTTTAGTTAAATTTAATATTTTATAGGTAGTTTATTTAAGGAAACCATTTATTTATACTGGTAAACACTTTATTTATATTCTTGCAAGAATCGTTATTGTTTTGAAATTTTATGCTATTACAGAATACTTTTTATTTTAATTTTTTTCAATAAGAGTTACGGTTTTGTTTCATAATTTTATATTATTTATGTGTTTTCATTTGAATAAGAATTTTTTAAGTTCAAGCCACGAAGCTCTGATGCTTCGCCGGTAAGAATTATTATTATGCAGTAAACAAAAACTCTGCACTTTACGGCGGATTGTATTTGTATTTTTACTATATTATATCATTTTATTTAAATTTAAATGTTAAATTTAAATGTTAAATTTAAAGTATTATGGCCGAAGAGACATGAACAAAAGTATCCGTTATTGTAGGGACGTTGACAGCCGGCATATGACTAATAGTGCGAAAAGCAACGGTGTAGTCGGATAAAATATCCAAATTCGTACATTAACCATAAATAATATACTACAAATAATTTTGTAGTTTGTTAAACAATTAGTTATTAATTTGGAATATTTATTTTGATACATCATTTATTAATAAACAGCCATAACGCTTTCTTAGTTCACCACAATAAAATACGCCCTGTAGGAGTTTAACGTATGTAGCCCCTCCCACTTGCAGTTGGCCAGTCATTACTTATATATCCATCGATCGCTCGACGTTGTGCACACGGTATACTGTCGTAAGCAAAAAAAACGAGACACTGTTTCTGCGTGGGTTTAAATTGTGACTACTTAAGTGGCTATCTTTACTCATAATAGTAAGTCAGGAATTGTCAAAAATGTGTGTCTTATTGACATTTATTAAACATTTTTAAAATAAATGTAAATAAAAATTACTAAAAACGATAGAGAAACATTATTTATTAAATTAAGATAATTATTACATTAAAATAATTAGTATTTCGTCATTCCACCGTTATTATTAACTGCATCTGATCTTGTAGACATTGAAGCGACAATATTTTGTACAACATTTATAGAAATTTGATGCCAAGCATTTTGAACAATCTCCCAAAATTCTTCCTGGGTAGAAGCTCATCTTATTAATCCCCATACATTTTCAATAGGATATAGATAAAGACTGTAGTAGGGCTGGATATAGTGGATATCTCAAGTTTAAATTTCATTCTCTTGTAACCATTGTGTTACAAGATAAGACAGGAAATTGTGTTGTTCTTATAGCTTCCTTTAATGTTTTGAAAGGGTTGTGCCTAATCTCAGTAACTAATGTTTCGTCTTCCTGCGTATTCGAAATTTTGTTACGTGCGGAAATTATTTTCCGATTTAAATTATCCTCTTCCCTCCATTTTTTTTTATATATTCTTGCGGCTGAACTTTTACCAATATTAAATTGAACCGATATACTTCTAATGATTTCCCATTTTTCAAACTAGTAACAAGTCTGGCTTTATTAGTTTTCGAAAGATACGGCATTTTCAATTTTGAATTAGCAACTATGATATATAATTTGACGTAATAATTTGACGTGAAAGTTAATCCAATATCGTTAAAATTACAATGCTAAAAAATAAAGGAAATTGACATAACGATTTTGACACTGTCCCGTTTTTTTTTGCTCACGACAGTATATAATCACGACTCTGAGTTAGTCACAAACACTGAAAGCGATGTAAGTATTGAAAGTATATGGTACATAAAAAGCACAAGCAATAAATATAACATTAAAAGGAATTAATAATAGGAAATGTTAAAAATGAGGCCGATTTCAACCGCCAAATCAACCATTCTGTTGTAGACTACATTGTTATATAAGGCGATACTTAAATACAGGCAGTGACAGATTTTGAAGGGAGTCGGGAATGCATTATATTTGATGAAAATTGAATACGTAAATGATCTTTCAAAACGAGAAGTTTTATGAGGACTAGGCGAGATAAGACCACGAAAGCGGGTGGTAATATTATGTACTATTGCGGCATTTAAAAATCGGACACTTAATTTGTTTGGTTTGAATATGGCTTTTTAAGAGTAAATAGGTATCTTTTGTAATATTCAGGTTTGTCAAAATATTAGGTTAATATGCCACATTTGAATATTCAAACTAAAACTCAAATAATTACGTTACTAGAAGAAGGATTGTCAGTTAGAAGATTAGTGAATAGATTTTGCGTGGGGAAGAGTATCATTTCAGATATCAAAATTAAAAGGCAGCGTCGGGGAGTTATTAATAGAAAACGGGGCTCCGGTGGTATCTGTGTGTCAACTTCCGAACAGGATGAAAATTTTATTAGTTTTATAAGAAACGATCTGTTCGAAACAATAGTAAACGAGTGGAAGCTTCTCAGTAAACTTCTGGGTCTGGATTTGCGCACATGGGCCAGGTGTTTGTTGGATTATAGGGGAAAGATTTAATAGTAACAATTATATTAGAATATGTTTTTCTACCTTCTGCAGAAATTATATAAGTATACTGAAATTTCATCTTTCAACACGACAACTATCCAGTCCACACGGCAAGAGTAGTTTCTCAGTGGTTTAGAGAAAATAATATAGTGTTTGCTGTGGTGTTCTAAAAGTCCAGATATGAGCCCCATCGAGAACGTGTGGGGTTACATTGTTAAGACGATAAACAGGAATAATTTTAGGTCAGCAAATGTCTAAGAATTATTTAAAAATATCGAGGATATTTGGAATGATCTGTCACCAGAATTTATATATAATGTCATAACATCTATTCCTAGACGTTTACAAGAGGTGGTACGACAGAAATGGTGCTGAAATAAAGTATTAAAAATTAAAACCAAATAATTTTATAACAAAATGTGTAACATGTTGTGACACATAAAATGTTGCAAAAGTGTATCATACTTCGAATGTATAGATTTTTCGATCGGCTCTGTGCAGAATTGATATAGTATATTCAAATCTGGAGTTCTGCTAAATATGGCATCAACTTTTTGTCTCAGCTTGTTTCCAAATTCAGAAGGCATACTTTTCATTCGATCGATAACGGTTTCTAAGTTAATTATCGCCTCTTTTAGGTTAATATCTTGATTTTGCATGTAAATATAACATCTGTATGACTTCCAGTGTCTTACGGAGTTAATAAAGTTTAGGCTGTTTTTGTAAATTTTCAATTTGTATCAGGTGTTTACAATTAGAAATGCTTTGCGTGTCATCATCTTGAAGAGTAAAAACAAAGTTTTTTAGTTCATCCAAGTGTTGTGAATACCAATAAATACCAATAAATTGTGATAAATGCTGCTGGCTGAATATATTATATCAATTCTGCACAGAGCCGATTGTTCCCACCTAGTTAATACAGAAACTGGGGGTAAAGACAAATTTGGAAGTATTTCTCTATATAATGCCACTCGTGAAGGTGCTTTGGAAAATATCTTTTTGAATGATGAAACTAACTTATTAACATTTGGAAAATGACCCCTGATGTATTCACATACTCTGTGTAGTGCATTTGCTGCACAGGTAACGCGTAGCATATTGGGATAAGATTGCTTTAATAACTTCGCATCAGTCAAAAATAATAGCATCTTGTCTTTATAGTTGTTATCCGATGACAAAATATTATGAATACATTGATCAATTACTTCTGCAGTTGTTTCACCATTTACGATTGGCAATATTTTAGTTGCAATTAGGTATGGTTGGTATGAAGTTGCCTGATGAAGAATACCAACAACTACTTTTAACACATATCGTCCCATTACATCCGTTGTTTCGTCTGCAGTTACCTAAAGATAATGACTAGATAGGTTGGTTCGTTTTTTTTTCAATGGTTCCCAAATAACATTTTGGTAAGTGGTATTTACGACGGAAATAACACCTCCTCTAGGAATGCAATTAAGCAAGCAAATAGTGGGGCTGTTACAACATGCAAACTATACCGAAGACTGCCACAACGTTTTATCGACGTGACGGAGAACGGATTACAACATTTGCTTTTTATTTAACTGAAGTGAAAGTTCAAGACATTAATACATTAAATTAGTAACCTATTAACACCATTTCACTTAAACAGATATTAAAATACCCAATCAAGGAAAGCGTTTTTAATCTATAGCAGTTACATTTACATTTATTCTTACTTCAATGTTGTCCCATGAAGAGGACAAAATGTGTTTCAGAGCAGTTTTTCATAATTTTGGAAAGTTAGTACTTACTGATTGCGTATTAAATATATAAATATAATTGAATTGGTTAGGATTTTACTTTATAAAGATACATAATTCTAAATGGAAATAATACTAATAGCTAAATCTTTACTTTATTAATATATAATCGTAAAACAATGTTTCGCCAATATAGTGCCTTCGCCAGGTACGCCAGTGTGTTGGCGAAACAATTGTTGTTTTATGAGCATTACCGGGTTCAGATTGTTAATACGAGTATATATTAACAATCTGAACCCGCTAATGCTTTGCTATTGCAATTGCACTGGAGCATGCAACGTGTAATCGTTCATGTGAACTTCAATGTGAGAAGTACTGTTTCGTGGTGCTATCTAGATTTAAATAACAGCAACTGCTACTATTTACATTATAATATTAGAACCCTAATTTTTTTTCTACTTGTCAGGCCGAGGATTTCAATAAATTCAAATCTCCGAACAACGCGGATCATCTTGCAGATACAAAAATCGCTCATAAATCGGTCCAGTAGTTTTTTAGTCTATAACGGACACACAACCTAAAATTGCCTTATATATGTGTATATACCGCATGTGTCAAATATCATTAGGCATAGGGAATACGTATGAGTACATACGATGTATATGTATATGGAAAAGCCGATCCAATGCCGGCGAAGACCGCGACGGCCGGCAACGATTGTCTTCGATTGTTTCGCAAATACAAGTTAGCAGTAATCATTTGACCATCGACATAGGTACTTGTAATGCGTTCTAAAATAACATTTACGAATTGCAAGGGATTTTCTTTTCTTATTTCTTTCAGTAGATGCAGGAAATTTTTAAGCTGCGGTGCGTCGCATAAACAAAAGCGAAATTCTAATAAAATTAAAGAATAATCCTAATAAAATAAATAAAAAAGGATTCTAAAAATTATAATAAATTATACTAGAGGTTCAAAAATTCCTCCTTGCGCAGCAAGACATTGTCCTAGGCGGTCGTAGAAATTAGCTCTTACATTTGCTAACATGTCGGCAGTTAATGAATTCGCAGCCTCAATTATTTTTTCTCTCAAGGCAACTAGATTTTCTGTTCTACCAGCTTCATGAGTATAAACAATATTTTTTAGATATCCCCACAAAAAGAAATAATTTGGAGATAGATCAGGAGATCGCGGGGGCCATTTAATGTTTCCTGTTCCAGTAATAAAACGGTCGGCAAAGTATTTCCTAGAAAGTCCTTTACCCTCACTGCATTATGTATCATGTTGAAACCAAACGATTTCCTGATTTAGTCCAATGTATTGAATGGCGAGAAGTATTTGATTTTTCAGTAATTCCAGATACTTGTCGGCATATAATATACCATCAATAAAATAGGGGCCTATAGAATGGTCACCTAAAATACCTGCAAAAGCGTTTAGTTTTTGAGGATACTGAGTGCGATTTACAAAATGCCGGTGTTGATTTTCCGAAGCCCAATATCTAAGAACAGAGGGATTGTGCTTTCCGTGTAATGGAAAAGTTGATTCATCGGTGAATCGGACAAATTATTTTGTCGCGACAATGTTCGATGCATGAGCTGGTACGTTGTCATGATGAAACAAAACTTTCTTTCGTACCAAATGCGGTCCTTTTTCCTTTAATTTTTCACTCGGCTGGTCCAATCTGACTATCTTGACGACAATATCCTATTAAATCAATTACAATATTTATGGTGGCAACAAGATGGCGTACCAGCACACAATGCAGCTGTTGTTAGAAATTTCTTAAATCAAGAGTTTGCAAACCGTTGGATTGGAAATAGCGGAGTTGTTGAATGGCCTGCGAGATCACCTGATTTAAGCCCGCTAGATTTTTTTTTATGGGGATATGTTAAAAATAATATTTATAAAATTAGATGCGCCACAAAACATTGAAGAATTACGAGACAGACTTCAGAATGCCTTCGATGCAGTTCCTAGAAGAACTATACAAAGGGCAGTACAAAATGCCAGAAGGCGTGCCCAATTGTGCATTACCGAAGATGGCCAGATAATTGAACATTTACTGTAATTGTTTATTGTTTACTTTTCTATGTCTTTTTATTAATGTTTTTGTTATCTTGTACTCGCTACTGTTGAATTTCGTTTCGAAGAATAAAAAATACTTATCGTATCTCGTTTCTCTTCGTTAGTGTATGACATTTTTGTATTATTAATGAACAATAAATGAAATGTTTGACAGATTGAAATTCCAAAGTCTACCTTATTTAATCTTATAATTTATTCTTTCAAATAAAACCTAATGTCAAAAACTATAGTCAGCATGTGGTACATGGTTGAAATCAGAAAAAAAAACTCTTTCTGAAGATGTCTAAATCCAATATGGCGCCTATAAGAAATTAGATAGTTGATGATGGCCAGAAAGAAACGAAACGTTGTATAAAAATTTAGAGTACACCTCTGGATAGAGGTTTAGAAATGGCCACAAGAATGTGTTTTTATTTTTTCTCTACAAGGCCAAATGTCGGTGCTACAGGTAAAAGAAGAAAATGGGGTTTTCGCGTTTTTTTTTTAAATAACGAAGGTCATTTGTCACAGGTCTATTTTCTTTACGGATTTAAAACAAACACAAAATTTAACAACTTTGCCAAATTTAAACCTATACTCTATCTCCAATAATAAGAGAGATCCCCATGGTGAGGGCCGAAAATGAATCAGCCTGTTTATCAAATTTAATAATGTCAAAAAATTAAGATCAATAGAAAACCTGTATTTTGTATCATACTGGTAAACAAGCGATCCTTCGAGGATCTGCCTACCTGCGATCGAACAGTCAATTCAACTATTCAATATTCGGAAAATTTCGTTTCTAATTTTTATTATATCATTTTATTTCAGTTATTAATTAATTATTTGTAACTTCTATTGCAGTTACTTTTGAATTAGTAGTTTTATTTATTATTGAGCCATATTTACTACTTGTCAAAATTATATAGACTGCGTATTAACGTTGACATAATTTTTATAGCCACATTTAAATGACTATTGGAAACCTAATCTAAACCATATCATGTAAGGTATATACAGGGTGTGTATAAATTGGTGGATAATCTGCACGTGGATTGTTTCCTTATATTATTATAAACCATTTATATATATATATATATATATATATATATATATATATATATATTTTTGTTTATTTGTTTATTATTATTTTTTAGAAAAATGATGTAAAAAATTAACATATTTCTTCAGTTATTTAATTTATTAGAAAGATAATTTTGAATAAACATTTAAAATTATAATAATTTATTGTTTACAGCAGAACAATAACGAAAAATTGCATTTTTGGTAGTAAAGATTCGAAACTTTGGTGACCTCGTGTAAAGTTATTATCAACCGTTGGAAGTTTATTTATAAGGAATCTACTGAAGAATAACAAAAGGAAAGACGCCACGTGTAGATTGTCCGCTAATTTCCACTCACCCGATATAATATTTTAAAGTATTTTCACAAGGAATATTTTAATGATTTTAACTTAATTGACATAACAACCTTTTAGCTCGCATCTTTAATTAATCCTTAATTCTTAAACGTCGCTATTTGCAGTATGATAAGTTATCCTTAAACGAGATTAGTTTTTTTTTTACAAAAAACTATCTTTTGATCTCCAACCTTTCCTGAGGTAACATCTCTCACTACATATGCTTGTTCAACCATACACAGTAAAGCACATGTCCGATTGCGATATCATTCAAAGGTAATCTCTGTATTCTTCGATAATGTATTATTGTAATTATATTTACCAAACTAACTTAATTTTCAGTGTGTATTTATTACGTGTTTTCTTTGAAATACTTATTCGTCGATACATTAATTTATTTTATTATTTTAAATCAGGCTCATTATTGTTAGGACGCCACAGCTAGCCCGGAATTCATGAACACAAGCCACAAGCATCCACCTTTTAACAATTTGGCGCTCCCACGTGATAAAATACGCAACCTAAATAGCGTTCACGCAACAACGTTCTAATAAATGGGAGATCACTTAATTACAGGTTCAGGTGTATTGGTACAGAACATTCTATTATTTTTGTATTTATATTAGTTTGAAATTTTATGATAAAATCTAATTCCTACACATACAGACACAACAATACACGCCAGCTCTTTTCACCCAACTTCACATAAATTAGCAGCATACGAATCTATGATACATAGGTTAATTCGCGTACCTATGAACAAAATCAATTTTGACATTGAATTAAATAGAATATACACTATAGCAATCAATAATGGATATACAGTAAATTTAGTTAATAAAATTCTCGAACAAAAACAGAAAAAACTTGCTCTCTCTCTAATCTACCCTAAAATACCGTCTAATATAAAAAAACAGTACAACACCATTACATATATAGGAAATACATCTATTAAAACAGGTAAACTAATCAAAAAAGTTAGTAATGGGTTTATTTCTTAGAAAACTAATAACTCAGTCCAAAAATATATTTGGAATGACAAAGATAAAACGGATAAAGGGTCAAAATCGGGGGTCTATGTGCTGACTTGTGAGTGCAGTAAGGTATATGTGGGTCAGACGGGGCGTACCTTCCAACAGAGGACAAGGGAACACGAAAAATGTTATAGATACCAAAAAACAGACTCCACTTTCGCAAACCACTGCTTAGAGTTAAATCATACATTTAATATAGATTATAAAATTTTACATGTACAGGATAAAGGCAAAAAACTTAATTTATAGGAGACTTTAGAAATTAATAGATACAACAAATTAGGCGTAGCGTTAAATGAACAAACTGAATTTAATTTTTCACCCCTCCTACAATTCTAATATCTACAATACATTCCCACTGTTAATGTGTTACATACATGAGTGTGAGACTATATATATTAAGTTGTTGTTTTATTGTATAATCAGACTATCATCACCTGATGAAGCCAATGTTTGGCGAAACAATTGTAGTGATATTAAAACGTATTTGAAACAAACGTATAAACGTGTTTTATTATAATTTGCTAAATAATATGTTTCAATCATATAATTCTTGACTCGCTAAGCTAATCAGAAAAAGTTTAAATTCTATGTTTTATTTTTGATACGAAAAAAGTAAATAAAGAGAGGTTTGGTACATCACTATTAAACAACGTTACCACTTCATACGGCTGCATTATCCATTAGATACTTATCTACCGGATAAATAACTATAACTTTTGGTGAAAAAATTCAAATGTATCCTATCTATCAGGTATATTTTTCTTGAGGATAGCTATCGGACGCTTTATTTAGATGTGAAAAAAACGGGCATTAGAAAGACCGACACACCCAAAAATAAAGAAACATGAACCAAGAATTAGTAATTAAACGCTCAAAAAAAAAGGAAAAGGAAATTTAATCTCGGAGAAAGCTTTTTCACAAGATGTAAATTTGATAAACTTTGTAATAAAATCCAATTAACAAGATCGCCATTTGCATTTTTATAATATTGGATATTCTGTAAATGGTTACGGTAATTCTAAATTAAAACACGGATTGCTTCATTTTGTTCCGTTTTTTTTGTAGTTCTACTTGTTTAAATTGCAGTAAAAGAAATTTACATGTTTAATTTTGTTGTTGTTAATTTAATTGAATTTAATTGAATAGAGCCTATTCTTTTTGAAAGAAATTATAAATTTAAAAGTTATAAATATAAATGTGCTTCTTAACTGTCTTTGTTTTTAACTGTATACACATTAAAAATTACTTACGATGTTCCTTCTCTACCAAAGTATTAATTAAAGTTGAAAAATAAGTACAAATCTAATAATCCCCTCAAATATTGCTTTCTCGTGGAATTCGTATACGAACAATACCTTCATTTATGAAGTTACGAGAGAATATTTCAAGTCGAACTCTGTTTTACGTCTGAAAAGAATTATATCAGAGACGCTTTTAATTAAGACTGAGGTAGGCTCATTAAATTGTTGAGAAATTGGTTATTCTCAAACTTTACACCTACATAAATACATACATTCATACATTATAGTAACAACGAAAACAAACATTATCGTATATCAGAGATATAAAATTTGTCGTAAGTATAAATAGCCCATCCATATTTTTCATGTTTAATTATAAAATTAATAGCGTATTACATAAATTATGCAAATAAACGTATTGATGCAAATACAACGCCGCTCAAGCTAATTTGAGCAACGGATGAACATTTCGAAATACAAATGCAGATAACATTTTACTTAATAATTATTACTGCAGAGTAGGGCTGGGCGATACCGAAAACGATACCTACCGATGTATCGGGTCTGTACACGGTATCGATTCTGAGTACCGGAATCGGAAGTATCGATAGGTATCGATGCTTTGGAATCGATACCTTGGAATCGATACCTTGGAATCGATACCTTGGAATCGATACCTTGGAACCGATACCTTCGAATCGATACCTTCGAATCGATACCTTGGAATCGATACCTTGGAATCGATACTTTGGAATCGATACCTTAATTTGATACCTAGAAATCAATATTCATAACCCGTTTTCTAGATGTTGATAGTTTGATATCGGTTTCAAGAGATATAAAATTAATTTACCGATTCTACCATAACTACGGTATGAAATTTGCAATATTGTGAGATTTTTTTTTGTAATAATTATTGTTATGTCATAATAAGGATATTTGCTACACACAATAATAACATCCTTTTAAATATATATTATATAATATATATAATGCATATATACTTAAAAATTCTTTACTTAAAAAGTTATTGCATCCTTTATGTACATTTAAAAAAATACACGAAGGTAAGCTATCCGATACATGGCTACCCGATACATCGCTACCCGATACATCGCTAACCCGATACATCGATACTTAGCGAGTACTGGAATCGGTAAGGTATCGATAGGTATCGATGCTTTGGAATCGATACCTTGAATCGATACCTTGGAATCGATACCTTCGAATCGATACCTTGATTCGATACCTAGGAATCAGTATTCATAACCAGTTTTCTAGGTATCGTTTGTTTGATATCGGTTTCAAGAGATATAAAATTAATTTATCGATTCTACCATATCTACGGTATGAAATTTGCAATATTGTGATATTTTTTTTGTAATAATTATAGTTATTATGTTTATGTTATAATATGGATATTTGCTACGCATAATATAAAATTCAACAACATCCTTTGAAATATATACTATATAATATATATAATGCTATATATACTTAAAAATTCTTTACTTAGTTATTGCATCTTTTATGTACATTTAAAAAAACGCATAAAGGTAAGCTACGCGATACATGGCTACTCGATACATGGATACCCGATACATCGCTACCCGATACATCGATACTCAGCGAGTACTGGAATCGGTAAGGTATCGAGAGGAATCGATGCTTTGGAATCGATACCTTAGAATCGATACCTTCGTTATATCAGGTATCGGGTACCCGATACCAGTTATGGTATCGGGTATTGGACGATGTATCGATACTTCGCCCAGCCCTACTGCAGAGAAATCTAAGCAAGCATACTGTTATTTAATAAATGAAAGCATTTCGAAGAAAGATTATAATTAAGCATTTTGTGATATGAAATTTGAAACTGTGTTTGGGAAGGTCGGCATGTGTTTAGATCATTATCTAGTCAATAAAACTGCCGATATAAAAGTTTGCGGATATCATTTCGGCCGATAATCAATGTCTAATGCAGTTTTATTTTTGAGTTTCGTCTGAAAAGCAATCGTTACAGTGCAAGGTAATATTATCTGCATTTACTATCGGTGAGGCCTTAAGTATAGTTCGTTTCAGCTAATTTCGATTTGCCTAAATAACAAGTAAGTACTTTTATAGTATCCCCTGCGATGAGGGGATAATGAAGCGTAAACACATCGAAGACGTATTTATGTGAGTTGTTCCTTACTTTAATGGCCAGAGTGGTATTACATAAATTGCGCCTAAGTAAGCGAAATTGATTTGCTTGTGCGCCTGCCTATATTAATTCTGGGAATTTAATAGTCATTGTATAATTAAAATGTCATTGCATTAGAACATTTCTTGCATTTACGTAATAAAATTCATACGAATTTTCGTTAGTAGCAAAATATAAATTGTAAAGTGAGAAAACATATATTTTATTATAAGAAAATATGGAGACCTTGGAACGAAGACAGGAAAAGTTAGCAATATGAAATAAATAAAGATAACTGTGTCTCGGTGACGGACAATATAATAGTGTCGCTAAAAAAAAATTTGTCTGGTAGTTCAAGTTAAGCAAATACTGTTAAATGCGTATAATAGTTTACAAGAAGAAAAGGCAGAAGATACAAATAAGGCCATTATTAATATTGAAAGAACGTCGAAGTTAACTGGTATCTGCAGCAGCACACTTTATAATATAGTGGAGTATGGTATTACGGAAAGAGGAGTTAGCAGTGATAAAAGATTTATAAGGAAAGTACCAAGTTGGAACGTTGATATCATACATGTACACAAGTAGGGTAAAGTTGTCACATTAAATAGCTTACAAAAAAATTAAAGAAAATACCGAAATAGAAGCCTCCAGAACAACAATATGGCGAACATTAAAGCATAATGGTTTCCGATTTGGGACAATAGACGAAACATGTTTTAATTGAGTCACTGAGGATACAAAGATTAGGTCAAAAATATTTAATCGACATGAAAACATTCCGAAGTGAAGGGCGGTTTATTTGTTACGTAGACGAAACTTGGTCTGATACTCACGATGCCATTAAAAAAGGTTGTATTAATGATTCACAGGTATGTTTATTGTGCAACCCCCTTTCAAAAGAAAAAGAATTGTTATTTTACACGTTAGTTCTGGAAGCGGTTGGGCCGAAGTGTTACTTTCGGCAAAAAAAAACATAAAACATTGTAATCTTGACTATCACAAGGATATGACAGCACCATTATTTGAAGAGTGGTTTCAGAAAAATCTTTAATTAGTATTACCCGAAAGAAGCGTCATTGTCATGGGCAATGCATCATACTATTTACGACAGGCGAAGAAGCCCAGAAATTTGAACAGTACGAATTAGAATTGTATCATGAATATATGTTTGACGATTATGTGTTGTAAAACATAAAATAGTCTATTTTTCAGTTTACAAAATAAGATTAAAAATAATAGGTATTTATTAATAAAATTAATACTGGTAGCCGTAACTTTGTGGTAATTCATTTTGAAAATAATAAAATAAAATAAAACAATAACTTTGTTATACCACTTTATTCACATGTAATAGTGACCGCGCAGTTTGATAATGACATTGTGTGTCGAAACCGCGGTCACTATTACATGTGAATAAAGTGGTATAACAAAGTTATTGTTTTATTTTATTTTATTATTTATTAATAATTTGCTTCTATTTACAATAGCACAAGAATAATATATAAAACCTCTCTTCTTATATCTGTATAGCTTTTCATAATTAAATGTTCACGAAAAATATTGCATACCCGTTCGGTTGAAATGTTTGCTTCATTAGCTAGTTTAGACACAATTCAATCGACGATAGCTATTTATAAGGACGTGGATTTTATTAACTATTTCTGGAGTAGTTATAGTCAATGACGGTCCGGGGTATTTGGGATAATCCGTGCTCATATGGCCACCTTTAAAAGCAGAAAGCCACTTACAAATCATTGCATGGGGCAGAGCACAATTACGATAATATTAAGTAAGTTTTCCTGGGTTTCTTTAATTGTTTTTTCATGAAAACAGTAATGTATAATTAACACTCGGAATTCTTTTTTTTTCATATTTACACAACAACGAAAATAGTTTTCTTTAATTTATCTGTCAGATTTGTTTGAAATTGCGACAGTAGACATCAGAAACATGGCGGAAGTCAGCAACATAATCACGACAGCGAAAGTCTTACCAACCTTTGGAAAGTCACCCTTCCGTCAAACCGTCTCTACAGAGAAAGTTAAAAACAATTAAATTTGATAAAAAAATTAGAATGAACTCAAACAAACAATTTACAGTATGCGAAGCCAGGATAATAGGAAAGAATAGACGAGGCAGGCTACTCAAAACATGGAAGAGGAACATCACTGATGTACTACGACGGTCGTCTTTTTTTATATTTTGCATATAGAACTGAAATAAAACAGTAACTACCTTTTAAAGACTTTATTGTTTTTCAAAGTATTCTCCACGAAGATTCATGCACTTTTGCATGCGGCCGAACCAATTTTGGAAGCAGTTATTCCACTCGTTTGTTGTACAGTCAAAATTGCGTTTTTGAATGCATCGACTGTTCCTTCTGACTACTGGAACCTTTGACCATGCAATCCGTCCTTGATTTTCTGAAAGATAAAGAAATCGTTGGGACTTAGGGACTGGACGGAGGATGGTCCAATAATTCGACATTTTGTTGAGTTAAAAATTAAATTGTCTTGTGTGCGAACTTACATTGTCTTGCTAGAGGATAATTCGTCGTTGTGGTTTGGTTTCTCGGAGCACAGCGATGACTTGCGGCAAACAAATGGTTCTACACCAATCGGCAGTAACAGTTCTTTGATTTTGGAGAGAAATTGTTGCTTGTTGACTTTTCTTCACCTTGGAACACCCAAACAGACAAGGGGCATTTATTTTCTGACTCGTATGAGTAAATCCAAGATTCATCACGACTCACTATATTGTACACGTTTCTAGAGTTTCCTGCGCTAAAGCGGTATAGAGTTTTATGACACCAATTCACCTTAGCTATTTTCTGTTCTTCAGTCAACAGAGGGGATACTAATTTTTTACACACAATTATTCATGCAAAATTTTTTTAATCGAGGTCTACGAAATTCCCAATGATGCCTAAATTTCGCGAAATGTCACATGTCGATCTTTGTTGATGAGCTTGTATACAGCGTCGATGTTTTCCTGAGTGACTGCGGTGCACCTGTTCTTGGATCATCGCTAAGACTAATCCGTCCACGTTTGAATTCTCCATACCAACGAAAAATTGTTGACTGATGTGGTGCTTCATTATCGAAAACACAAACCAATTCGGCGAAGCATTCTTGTTGAGATAATTGTTTTCGAAAATTATTGCGCGAAAATTTTCTCGGTTTAATTATATTTTTCGACTAACTTGTCGACTTTGACAGTTCATTATAGCTACAACATTACACGTATTTGCGCTAACTAAAGATGGAGGTTAATTTTTAGTACTGGCATTTGACTAGTGGCGCCTTCTATGCTCCAATATGCAAAACATAAAAGATACCTCGCGTACAAATAAGAGGCAAGAATCAACGGGTTTTGCGAAAAACCGAAAGGAATTACGAAAGTTCACTGATGAATGATAAACGTGACTGTTTTTGAGTACAAGAGAAAGGTTTATATGATTTAGATTATAGTCTCTGTGCGATGAAAATTTCAAAATAATCATTTTTAGTCGAGTATGCTTCAGTGACTAGTAAAATATGAAAGCAAATATATTTAGTTTTATTATTTTTTCTTTTCATCTCTTATGGAAAGTATTCCATTTTATTTCAGATAATTAATCAAGTATCTTAATCTATTAAAACGCTATACATTCACATATACATATTTCATTAAAAGATAAAAATTACTTTAGAAACGTTTAGCATTTAATTTAATTAAAGAACAAAATATCACGCTGCGAAATAAATTTCGTTCTAAAAAGACATTAATTTTAAAATGTTTACGCATTTAAAATTAATGTATGTAATTTATAATTTGAAGATTTGCGTCACGTCCGACGTGTCTGTGTTATTTAATATGAACACGATACAACTTTCATAATAATATTAGCGATTATCTCGGATCGCATAATTTATCTTCTGCCTGAAATATAATGGAACTAAACATATTATCCATTAAGCTCTATTTGCTCTGAATGTCAGACCTTGACAGGTGCGCTACATGGTCGTGTTACACAGAAATCCACTTACCTCATAATAATTCAACCCTAATAGATGTCATTACTGATATAAAAACAGTGAGAATTAAATCTCTGTATTACATCGAAGTTAGTAATTTATGTAATTTGTTATTTTAAACAATTGCTGTACATGGATTTCCAATTTCGGTAGAGTATTTTTTTTAAACAACTAAACTAAAACTTCCCATTTCTTCTATTTTTTTTAAATTTTTCACTAAATATTATAATTATATGTTATATTATAACGAGCGTTCAACTAAATTTTACCTCAAAGTTGCCCATGGAAATTATACGTATATCTTAGCTTTTTACTTAAGTTCTTAATATGAATTTTGTTGGTTATGAATTATTTGAATGACATGATAAATGTCAAAATAATAAAATTAAAATATTTAACTAAATGAGATACGTTTATTTGCAACAAACAAGTAACATTTTATAAAAATTGTTGAAAGTGGCCACCACCTTGTTCGAGACATTTCTCACTTCTCTTCTTCTGTCATCGATTTCGTTAATTCTTTCAGCAATTCTGATTTGAAGGTCTGCAAGATCAGGCATCTGTACCCGAAAAATTGAGTTCTTTAAAAAAGGCCACAGAAAAAAGATCTTGGTGAAAATTCATGTTCAGTGTTTAAACTTATCAACCAATTTTGATAAATTTGCCGTATCATATTAATTGTTTCACCAGCTGTGTGCGCTCTGGCTCCGTCTTGTTGAAAGTAACCCTAATTTATTTCTTCTTCATTAAGCTGTTCAATAAATGGCATAATAATTTCTTGTCGATACGTTTCTCCTGTTAAGGTACCGTTAAAGAAAATAGGGTCAATGATTTTCCTTCGATTAGGCGCACACCATACACCAATTTTCTGTGGATGAAGTGAGGTTTCAACATAAAACTCATGTGGTTTCTCAGTATTCCACATCCTTATATTTTGTGAGTTAACATATCCATTCAGATAAAACCATGATTCATCAGAAAAATAAGTTTTATCAAGAAAGTCATTATCTAAATTATTTAAGAACCACTGACAAAATGTTGTACTTCTAGGATAGTCAATTTCTTTTATTTCTTGATAACAGGTCATGCGATATGGAAATAAATGTAAATCTTTTTTCAAAATTGTATGACAGGTGCCAATTGATACACCCACTCGTTGAGATAATACTCGTATGGAAGTTCGTGGTGCATCATTCATAATTTGCGTTACATCGTCAACTAGCTCTTCCGTACGTTTTTTCGGCCGGCCACTGCCTTCTTCCGTATAACACTCCCTGTTTCTCTGAAATCCTTAGTGCAACTGTGTACCGAAAACTATCAATATCAAAGGCGAAGTTTGGAAACATTTCTAAATTCGTCAAAGCATTCTTCAATAAAATAGTGCCATTGTCCGTCAATCTTACGTCCGTTTCGAAAATAAGATTCAACCATGAATGATTTGTGTTGAATAGTTTTAAATCAATTTTAAGTTACAAAGCAATTTAAAAAAAGTTCCAATTAAGTATACATCAGAATAGTCTGTCAAATTGACAACTAATGCAAATGTAAATAGTACAAGTTACGACAAACATTTTTATTGTCATGGACTACTAGAGGTAAAATTTATTTGAACGCACATTATAATTAAATATCATTAAACTGGTATTATAATTTATAATACCAGTTTAATGGTATCTAAAAATTAAAGAGAAATAAATTTAAGTCAGTTTTTTTTAAAAGAAACCAGATTACTTGAAATAGAAAAAGTATGTTTTCGAAAGAAAATTCTTTTCTTAGTTTTAGACATACAATCTACCCCACTTTATATACAATTTGCAGCGTTCCTAAAGTTAGTGGAAAATCTGCCAAAAGTTGTCCGCAGGAATCGATTTTAACAGTGTCGTCACTCACGATTGGATCACTTTAACACCTCAAAACGTATTCCTTTGAGGGTGAAGTTTGAGTTACAGAGACAGAAAAAAGTTAACTAGAGCTAAATATGTGTGTGTGATCGAACACATCGATTTTGCGGCCAAATATGTTTGCACCAGGGTAGCAGAATGACTTCTAAGTCAATGTTCTAACATTGCTGTGCAAGATAAACCAATCTACTTCACTTTATAGACAATTGACAGCGTTTCTAAAGTCAGTGAAAAGTCACGGTAAAATTGTCTGCAGGAATTGATTTTTAACAGCGTCGTCACTCGCGCTTCGATCGCTTTAACTTTCTCAAATGCCTTTGGGGTGAAGTTTGAGTTACGGAAACAGAAAAAAGTCAACTGAAGCTAAATCTCGCGAGCGCGTGATCGAACGTACAGGTTTTGTGATCAAATATGTTTGTACTAGTGTAGCAGAATAATCTGGAACATTGATGTGCAAAATAAACCAATCTACCCTAATTTATATACAATTGGCAGCGTTCCTAAAGTCAGTAGAAATTCTGGGAAAAGTGGTCGGCAAGAATCGATTTTAACAGCGCCGTCGCTCGGGCATGGATCGTTTTAATTTCCTCATAACATATACCTTTGGGGTGAAGTTTAAGTTACGGAAACAGAAAAAAGTCAACTGGAGCTAAATCTGGTGAGTGCGTGGTCGAACGCACAGATTTTGGGGCTAAATATATTTGCACTGAGGTAGCAAAATGACAAAATAACTATTGATTTGCAAGATAAGCCAATCTACCCCACTTTATAGACAATTGGCAGCGTTCCTACAGTCAGTGGAAAGACTGAGAGAAGTTGTCTGCAGGAATCTATTTTAACAGCGTCGTCGCTCGCACTTGTATCGCTTTAACTTCCTCAAAACGTATTCCTTGTTTGAGTTACGGAGACAGAAAAAAGTCAAGTGGAGCTAAATCTGGTGAGTGCGTGATCGAGCAGACAGCCTTTACGGCCAAATATGTTTGCACCAGGATAGTAGAATGACTTGGACCATTTATCTGTAAGAGAAACGAGGCCCCTTTTTGAAAGAACTCCGGCCCTTACTCCTTCAATTCGCTTCAAAAGGCAATACATGACGTCTTTATAGAAACTGAGACACCAGAGGAAATAACTCCCTTATATAATACTATGCATATCCAAGAATGTGATTAACGTAATCTTGATGCGTGATTTCAATGCTCTCGCTGTTGAGCAAGGCCTTTCCAACTCAATCAGCATTCTGTCGTTTGATGGTAGAATCGTATTGAAACATTCATCGCCGGTGATGATTTTCTTTAAAAAGTAAGGATTGCTATCCGCAAATTGGAGAAAATTCTGTGCTGCATTAACACGTCGCTCTTTTTGATAATCCGTTAGGAACTGTAGCACCGGTTTCGTGTGGAACTTACTTCCGATATTAATTCATGCTAATTCTGTTTTTCTTCAATCATTTCACATGTCATTCATCGGTCAGAGATAATGAGGGCATGTATAAAGCACACGCTCCATATTTTCGTTATGAGTGCTCGCTGTTGGTCTGTCCTGTTTCGAATAATGTTTTAGAGGCGTACGATCTCTCTTAAAACATGAAAACCATGCATGAACCTGTGAACAATGCATAATATCTTGGACATACATTTGGTTTATCAAGTCAAGTGTTTTAGTACTGTTTTCAACCAGTAAAAAAAAAATTAGATCGAATTATAACACGTTGTCCAATTTTCTAATCTTGACAGTACAGCTAAAATATGAATTTTGTACGAGCACTGTTCGCGAAGGTGATGGGCTGGCTTTATACTAAACAGTGCCACTATAAGCTATAAAACAGCGCCATTGGTAATTTCTTTACAATATTAATCCGCTTTCTATTTGAACCGATTGCGTAATGCCTCATTTTCGTACCATTTACTACATGTCATCTGCGTTGAAACCCTACGGAATTTCAACATTTTTCTTTCCTTTTCAGATAATAAAACAAAACTGAAATAAACTTTGTAATATAATGGTTACAAAATAGAATATATGTTGTTTCAATGTTTTACTGTTTCTCGAGTTAGTCACAAATGTAATCCATAATTTATTTCCAGTTCTAAAGCAAAAGTTATGAATTCATTTCAGGAATTAAGTACAAGTCATTAGAGAGTATGATGAATATTGAGGCGCTTTCTACCTCCATCGATCGAATAAAAAAGCCGTACATAATGTGCACTGCATACAAATTATGGACGAGTTCTGAAGAAATTGTCTCCGGTTTTTTCAAGAAGGTTGATCATCAGTTATGTATAATAATTAGTAATGAAACGATTCCGATTACGATTAATCGTAATCGACGATTATCAATATTTAGGGATTAATCGTAATAGTCGATTATCATTGCGATTATTTGCCGATTATCTGCCAAAAATATTTTCAAATAAATTTTGTTTAAATTCATGTTTAACAACCTTTATAAACGCGCCTAATAGATTGCATGTTTATGTGATGTATCCGAACGCAAATTTTGGGAATTTCCTTTTGATGGCTTGGGAAGCCGTGATCGCAAGTGAATACAGGAGACAGACAGTAACAGAATTGAATACCGCCGGTGCAAGCCTATTTTGTGAGAAAATTGGTAATTGTTTAGTTCTTGTTTGGTGTTTCCTTATTAGTACTTCTAATGTCATCAAGACGCAAGTTGACTAGTGATATTTGGCAGCATTTTAAAAAGACGTCTGAAATCCTCCAAAAATCTAAATGTAAGTACTGCAATGCCAAAATTTCTTGTGTGGGGAAAAATACTACAAATATGTGGAACCATGCCAAGAAATTTCATTCTACTGAGATTTAAAAACATCCAGATGTAGTTCCTAGTATCCCTAGTACATCTACCGAGCCTCCGGGAAAAAACAAGTGACAGTAGTTGAATTTTTTCACTTTGAGATAAACGACCCTCGTGCGGTTGCTATTACAAAGTTTGTAGCAGAAATGTGGGATTCAGTAGATTGCTGAACAAAATCTATCCTAAATATAAAATACCATCTAGAATTAATTTTGCGCAACAAATTATACCTGATATGTAAGAACAAGTAAAAAATCGTCTTATGCATGAACTGAAGCCTTTACCTTTCATTTGCTTAACAGCGGATGTGGACAAACGATTCGTCATCGAATGTAAGAAATGATTTCTTGAGCTACACGCTGTGCCAGAAAACTTTGAAACAAAATCTATGTGCCTAGAATGAATGCCCTTTAAGGGAATAACTCATTGTACTGAAAATATAGTACACAATATCCACGTAGCTATATTGAAGTGGGATATTTCCACCAAAATTCAGGCCATTGTTACTGATAATGCCAGAAACATTTCAAATGCAGTCAAAGATTTAGAACCAGAAGTTCCTGGTATTCAACAAATTCCCTAAGCAATACATGCAGTATAATTGATGTTAAAGGACAACTTATTTCAAAACCATTTGACAAAGCAGATCATTGTTAAATCAAGAAAAATTGTAGGTCACTTTCGTCACTCTACCAAGGCGGGAGAATTACTAGAAGCGAGCCAAAAACAGCACAATGTGCCTCAACATGCCTTAATATAAGATGTAACCACAAGGTGGTATTCTACATATTATATGCTCAACCGTTTATATGAACAGCGAGTTGCATTAAGAGCAGTATTGTTAAAAACTAATTGTAATTACGACATAAGTACTCAGGAATGGAAATCACAAAATTACTAAGACATCACCAACGAACTAAGCAAAGATACTGCGACATTGTCTGAAGTTCTTCCAGTGGTTACTCGTATGTTTCGACTTCTGCAAAAAGGTCAGAATGAAGAAGTAACAATTGCGTGTGTAAAAGACGTTGCTTTGGCATTATACGAAGCGCTACAAAGGAGATTTGGAGCCATTGAGCATGTAATAGCCTGTAATTTCCTGCTCAGCGCATTAGTACTGGGACTGAAACCGCAACATTGAGCAGTGTAGCATCTGTTGCTCAGCCCTCCATCACGAAAACAGGTATCTGGGATATCTGCAAGGAGTTAATTGATGACACAGAAATGGATGAGCCTCTTTCACCTCTAATCGGTAAATTTATTTTTTAATTTCAAAGACAACGTAACTATTTATGCTTTTTCTTATAGGAAATCCAGTCAAGGAAAAAGTAGATTCCTATATCAAATCGCCAAATCTACTGCAAGATGCCGACATTTCTCGGTTTTGGAAAACCGCCACACAATACTTTGTTTTGAGAGAAATCACAAAAAAAAAATTGTGTTTAAAACCATCTAGTATCGCATAGGAGAGGTTGTTTTCTACTGCCGGCTTGATTCAGACCGGCAAAAGAAACAGAAAAGTGATAATCGTTTCATTACTAATAAGAATACTTCGTAGTAATGCTCGGCCAAGGTGCAGTGTGGTACATAACTTTCGCATTACTGAAAGTCTGACGAATTTTTGACTTTCGTGATAATCCACAATTACGGTACTTATTTGATTATCCTTCCAATGTAGCTGGTATGGTTTGATTTATAAAAGATTTCTTTTGTGCGCCCAGGATACCAAGTTGCATATGAATACGTTATTGAATTTTTGTTTTTTGTTTATTAATCTATTTTATGTAGTGGTCTATTATAATTTCGCACTTGATAAAATATACTACAATATACACACTCCAGGTGAATAAAAATTATTTCAAAAGCGAATGAAAACTCTCGAAGCCAATTAATTCTGGTTCGCTCTACCGTCCATTATGTCGAGAATTCTCCAGAGCGTCTCCTATCCACGGTGGTTTACCGTGTGGCGCTCTATCGCCCTAATCGACGCTAGTTTATTTACACGCTTTCTATTTAAGGGCAACCCTTAACCGTTCTGATGGACGTTGCGCTTAGAATCTCTCATCTCATTGCAATTGACTTAATAAATTATTAACAATACCTCGTGCTCATTTATTTAAATTTTTACACAAATTCGCTTTTCTTTTTATACAAGCTTTCTTGTGTTTTTGAAAGGCATATTAATTATGTCCAAATATTAGTTATTTGCAGCGCTACGCCGTACTTTTGGCCGCCTGTACGCATGCATAAATTTACCGCCCTTAATTTTTTACTATTTTAACATAGAATTACATTTATATGTTAGGAGAGCATGTAAGGACAAATTTAAGATATTACACGCAGAGTCTGGAATCCATATATTTAAAATTTCAAATTATTCATGTGTTAAAGCTCACGGGATATATGTGTTATCCAAACTGTTACGAATATGATTATTATTGTATATTCGAGTGCATACATTATTTTATGCTAACATTGCAATGATACAGATATTATTTATTAATAAATCTATGAATTTTCAAACCCTGATTAAACGTATGTACTTATTGCATATAGAGAGAATTTCACTTAAGATGCAATATACAAACATGTATAGGTTTTTTATTTTCATAGAAACTAGGTAATACATTTTTACATTGTCCCACGTAAAATTCAACATATCAATATAATTTGACATTAGTTAAGTCAAAAGTAGCAGTATTTCTATTTCGATATTAGCTTAGTATCAATCTTAAATGATATACACAAAGGAAGAGAGAACTCAGTTAGTGACATGGTATCTTTCCGGATTCAATTCAATAAACGATATTTATCGGAAATGTAGTTTTAATCATAAAACACTACATTGAATTAAATAGGCTTTACTGTCAATAATTTGACAAAATAACCATGAAAGATATCATATCGATCATAACTATTACATATTGCATTTTATGTGGGACAGTGCAAGTGCATAGTATTTTCGAATCTATGGTTACTACATTCATATATTGCAAGTTACATGAAATTCTCTGTATATTGCTTACTCTGGGAAATTTTTATATACGTTTATCTGTATATTATAATTTTATCTACATCTTACATACATATTATAGAGGCACAAATTAGGAGTAAAACATTAACAGCCATAGCAACCATTCTATGATCTGTCACATTTAACTCGATGTGGGTAAAATGTTGTTACTTGTTTTGGATTGTTATTGTTATGGATTACCGAAAAAGAATTAGTAATTGATGTACTAGTAAAACACACCGTAATATAATAACATTTTCAACACACACATGCTTGCTGATGCATCTTAAAATTCTAAACACTTACAAAAATATATTAGGGTAAACCAAACAGTGTTATATTTTTTTATCGCAACCATAAATTTTCCAGTTACCGATAAGTAAGGATGCCCATTTAGGAGCAAACGCGGTGTCGCAGTGGTCGGTTGCACGCGCATCTATTATATGTAATATTGCTATGGATTTTTTCTAAAAATAATATTTTGAAAATAATTTAAAATAAATGTACATTATTTTTGGATATATGTGTATATCCGATATGTTTTAAATTTCATGTGCGAATATAAAAACTAGTTTTATTCGACGCCAATGTGTTCTTGAGGCCTAATATAATTGGGGAGACGAAGATCTGCTATTAAATGAGACAGTTGTGTTTATTGAAATATATATTATATATTTAAATTAGTTCGGGTTGATTTGATTGTGTTAATTAGTTGTTTGTATTTTGATATTCAATTCCCGATATATTTTAGAGATTTTTATTCTCGCAATTTGATGATTTTAAAAGATTAAACAACTGTTCTCGTAAGTCTCCAAATTGTAAGTAGAATAATTTTTTTTATGTCGACATAAATTTAAAAATCAGATTACATTAATTGTATTTCTATTGTTTTGGAACAAGTAGCAAATTGTCTTAATTATTAGAAATAAATAATAAAGATTATTATTAACATTTCTTTGTAATAATTATAAATTGAAAAGTTTGTTCGACGGGATTCAAGGTTATTTTTTGTACATGTTATTTGCGAATGTGTAAATTTTGTCGTGTATCAAATTTGATTATACAGTGTGGTTCTCTGGGGAGAAATTAAAAATAAACTTATTATTTTTAATAATATAAAATATTATTAAAAACCTGGTGTGAAGAACACAAATACAGGTTCAATATTAATATTTTTGTAAACGTGCCCGGAAATATCATTCCCCAGAGACGTAGATACGTATTTCACCTTTCAACAGCAGGGGCGTACCGATGAGCCTGTAGAAAGGTGAAATACGTATCTACGTCTCTGGGGAAAGATATTTACGGACACGTTCACAAAAATATTAATAGTGAACCTGTATATGTGTTCTTCACACCAGGTTTTTAATAATATTTTATATTATTAAAAGTACCTTTGTATTATACAAAACTGGTGGGGTTTACCTACTCATGTATGTTTCAATTATTCTGATACATTACACATGCGGTTAGTCCGTAGTATGAGTGAAGACACAAACAAAATACAGTTTCTAGAGGGATGACTGTGCCACCTTTGGAAAGGCGTCGTTACTTCACATTGGTTATGTGGACGGGCCGAGGTACTTCGGTTGTCTGACAACAGGCAGCGCTGAATTTACTTCTACGCCCGGTCTGGATAATTACGTTGATGTGGTGATGTGGTTCTTTTTTGTGAATGTGTCTGGAAATATTCTTTCTCCAGCAGGGGCGTACCGATGAGCCTGTAGAAAGGTGAAATATGTATCTACGTCTCTGGGGAAAGATATTTTCGGACACGTTCACAAAAATATTAATAGTGAACCTGTATTTGTGTTCTTCACACCAGGTTTTTAATAATATTTTATATTATTAAAAATACCTTTTTTGTATTATACAAAACTGGTGGGGTTTACCTACTCATGTATGTTTCAATTATTCTGATACTTAAAATAGATGTTATCGATATCAAAATTAAATTTTAAAAATGACTTGATGAAGGAATTTTTGTGACTCTCGCAAATAAATCAGTGAATGTCGAAGTTAAATCGATAAATCTCCTAATTTTGCAGTACTTTGCTCTTTTAGACCTTGCGTTCCTTATTTCTCAAAATTGTGTTCCTCTCCAAATTACTTATTTCTGTTTTATCTAATTTTCATACTTATTTAACATTTTCACCCATGTGTATTTTTATCTATCATGGGTAGTTTCGTTCTTTCCATCTCCATACGGTATCTCCCTGTTTATATTTTTTATTTTTCGTCGTAATTTTAATATTTGTAATTTTTATTATGGAATTGTAAACTTTTAATCTCGCTATTTCCAGGAACGACTTCTAATGCTTGTTTGAACATGAAAATTTTTCGCGGAATATTATTCAAATTTTTCGTAGTTTTTTCCTTCTTTTTCTTCCACCTGAGCTTGTTCGTATGGTGTTTTCTTGTCCTTTGCGTTCACTTATAAATACACGTTATCGTCATTGAGCTTGCGTCTCTAATGTACATTCCAATTTTGCAACATTAATGGCATTAATTGCTTTATTTGTATTTTGCAATGTTTGTTTGGTTCTTGTTACTGATATTTCCGTTGTTTTTAGATTTTCCTAGTTCTGGTTTTGCCGTTTGGATGGCTTATATAATTATTTTCTTTATTTTAAAATGCCTTGGACGTCTTATGTTAATCCATCCGTTTTGGCAAGGTTATTTATAAAAATATAATGAATTGAAATCAAATGTGATTACTAATGTTTCTAATGCATAAAGAAAAGGCTATTCTGTATCCTTTTCCTATATTCCTGGTATGTACAGCATATTTTATTAATTTACTTATATTCTAAGTGTTCAATACTCAAGCTAACCTAAAATTTATTGACAACGTTAACTTATTTACATATCAATTCTTAGTAATATACATCTAAAATTTTAATATTACATTCGAATACTATATACGAGGTATATTCAAAAGACACAACCTCGGTTGATTTCTTTTTAATTTCTTCTTTCTTGCTTATTCAGTTTATGTTTAATATTTATACGTTATTCATTCAATTTTTATTTTCACCCAAGGTCAATTTCACAGTAATATGTTGTCAGCATATGTACAGTCATGGCCAGATAAATGTAGTACAACCTTAAATTTCATATATGTCATAAATTTGATATATTATTATTGTAAGACGAGCTTCAGCTTAAGCTACTTGTCATAATAAAATCAAATGTCAGATCATACTGGAATATATTTACTTTATTATTGTTTGAGTTAAGAAATATAAGTTAAAAGTATAATAATAAGTTAAATTTAAATTTAAAATTAATTTAATATACGAACTTTATCAGTTGCGGTTAGCTTTCGTGCAATCGTAAAAATATGTTTGACGTTTAATAAAATTTAAAATGATTTGACATATAATTGTCAAAATACTAACTTACACCATAAAAATTTATTAAGAAAAGCTTGTACTATATTCATCTGGCCACGACTGTACATATAATACATGCGTGTGCAACCGACAACTGCGACACTGCGTTTGCTCCCAAATGGGCATCCTTATCGATAAGTGATAAAAAGCCTCGTAATACAAATAACACTCTAAACACTAACAAATTTAATGCGATGCCCTTTAAATTCTATACACACGCAAAAAATATATCGATTAGAAGAAGTGTTCTATCAAGGGTATCGTTGTTTAAAGTAAACATAACCGGTCACCCACTTGAATTCTTTCTCTCGATAGGCCAGCGTGTTTTTCACGTTAGTATTATCTTAACCTATTGATTAATGACCACTATCTCTAGTAATGTCGAATAATTTTTGCCGCCCTTTGATTTGATGGCCTGTGAGCCTTGCGCACGTGCACACAATTACGGCGCGGGAGTAGTTACTTCAACATTATAACTTATGTACAAGACATATTTATATATAGAGCAGACCAATTTCCGTGCGCGCCATGAGCGCCGGTATGGGAGTGTAATTCGTAATATATTAGAATATGCGATAGAATAGGGACGCAACATGAGCTTGTTACCGATATAAGTATAGAAGTACAGACATTTATTCTATCAGAAATAATTAAATATACATTTGGTTTTCTGCTATTAAAGTAATATGCATAAACACACGAAAAATAAGAATAGTACATATTATAGCAGCGTTGTATGTACCTATAAATAAAATGAAAAATGTATGAAATCAGTGATTGTGTGCACGACAGAGGTAATGTTTGATTCGCGTATTTATTCCAAAATGAAATAAATGAATCATTACTTAACAAGGTAAACGGCAGTGTACACACAATCATAGTTACACATAGTTCATGTATAAACTGTTGTCGATTAATTTTGTTAATATTGTGCTTCGACTGCTTACGTGTTATTTACAATGTGTTTTTGACCAACACATTAGATATGTATTGCAGACTAAACATTTAATTTTTGAGCCATCGTATATTAAGTCCGGGAAATCCATAATAAACTTATTCACTTCGTCTGACAACGGTCGTTCTCTCGATTTATGTGTCGACGACATTTTATTACGTGTGCTTACACTTACATGCAGTCTAAGCAAGTACCAAACACATACTGAATGCTTTTTATTAGTTCTGATGCAATACAATCATCCTCACATCGGCGCACATGGCGCGCACGGAAATTGGTCTGCTCTATTTATATATATATAATTACAAAGTCTTCATAATCAATATTATTAATTACTAGAAAAAAATTATATTTTAATTATATTATTTTAATCAATAACTTTTATATGCGGATCTGGTACTATTATGTTTAATTATAATCTGAATACTCACCTTACATAACACATTACTGTTGCAAGTCATTGCATTATTACAAAAAAGATTAAAATTGTATATTAAATATGCGGTTATTGCTTTTACTAATTTGCTTTCGCAAAGGAATATTCCTATCGTAAGCTCACAAAAAGTTATGTTGCTGTGTACAGTGATAAAGCCTTAAAGAACAACATGGTCAAAATTGGTTTGCTAAATTTCGTTTTGATGATTTTTCACTAACTACAAAATCAAAGCAATAATCGAGGCGGCTTGCATTAGAACAACACGTGAGATCGCAGAGAAGTTAGATGTATCATTAACACATTGTTGGTAATCTTAGTCCATTCATTTTGTGCTGCAGCGAGAGGTATAATATCTGTTAGAAAGAATCGGTAACCACAGACTAGGAGAGGATCTAACACTGGCGATGGCGATCCTCAGTGCAGCGTTAAGTTGAATTTCTATTAGCTTGGTGTGAGAGCTTCGATACCGGACAGAAGTACAGTATTCAGCACGAGAGTAAGCCAATGAAATGGCTGGTATTTGCAAGGTCTCCCCATTCGCTCCCCATGAATTGCTGACAAGTTTATGTAATACATTGTTGCGAGACTTCACATTTAGACTAATTTTCGAGAGGTGCTGCTTGAATGTCAGAGACCGGTCTAACGTTACGCCAAGATATTTAGGGTGGGGGTTGTGGTTGATCCGACTACCATCAAATCCAACGTTCAGCTCTCTGTTGGCTTCCTTGTTGCACAAATGAAAGTCATATAATTCGGATTTTGAAGGGTTAAGGTGCAAATGCCATTTCTTATAATATTTGTCTAAAGCTTGCAGATCTTCAGCTAGTTGTAATTCGCCATCCTTTAAATTCTTGGTTTGGATGTATAAAGCCAGGTCATCTGCATAAAGAAATTTTCATGTTTTTTGCGGGTTTTATAAATGTTGAACATTAGAGGAGCCAGACCGAGCCCTGAGGAAGGCCATTTTTCAAGGTTTTATCATTATTGGTTTGATTGTTTAGTCAATCGGCGATTGTTCAGCATATCCTGGATAAGTTTGCTTAATTTAGCACATGGGATAATTTTTTAAAGAACAAGATTGTCAAAATTGGTTTATTAAATTTCGTTTTGATGATTTTTTACTCAAATATGAACAACTTTCTGGTTGTTTAGTTGAAGTTGATAACTACAAAATCAAAGCAAAAATATACGCGGCTTGTAATAGGATAACACATGAGATTGCAAGAGAAGCTAGATGTATCACTACATGCATTGAAAAGAAAAACAAAGAGAAAAGTTGGCGACGTAAAAAAACTCGTTTCATGGGTTCCTAATAAACTAAAAGAAATTTTCTTAACACAATATACTAGTATGTGTGATTTGCTTATGAAATGTAACTAATATGCCTTTTTCAAATGATTGATAACGGGCGATGAAATGTAGGTTCTTTATAACAATGCCAATCTCAAAAAAATGGTGGAGTAAGAACAAACAGCATCTAAAGCTGAAGGTTATGTTATAAGTTTGATGGGATTACGAAGAAATGTTTGTCTAGATGTGTACATTAAATTTTCCAATAACAGATTCAAAGTTAACCACCTTAAAAATATGATCACGAAAGGTATTGATAAACAAAAACGTCCAGGATAGTGTTTTCTTATGACAGATGTCCATTAAAGCGATGTTGGCTTGTTTTTCTGACTCCGTGGTATGCTCCGTTGTCTGTTTTCCTCGTAGCGAAATATATTTATCCCGTTTATCGGATAAAGAAAGCCTAAGCCCAATTACGTCTAATTGCTTCACAGCAAGGAGCTAAAAATTCAGTAACAGTAGTAGGCTTTCTAGCAATTATCACACACACCCTTTTTGAATCCCCTAGCAGCCAAAATTCCCATAAAAATTAGGGTATAGCGTGATTTTTATCTCGATTTACGAAGCACAACCTACTCACTCGTACGTCTAACATAATCTCATCGTAAAATCGCACCCGCCGAAGCTGGGGGTTAAATTCAGCGAAACTCCATCTATCCTAGATGGCGCAACCGGTATTACAAAGAACGAATATAATGAATTAAATTTGATATCTAACTTTATCGACAGGGCGGTAACAACTTAGCGTGAAAAATAAATACAACAAAGTAAAAATATACCACTACCCCTGCAACTATTACATAATTAAATACGCGGATTGGATGTATAGTGTATTGGTTGACGTCCTATCGTGGAAATTTTTTAAGATAAATTCGCTGAAACTGAACCTACGGGCAACAATACCCAAGTTTACGATAGGGTTTTAAAGATATAATCTTAACTAAGAAATACATAATAAAATATTATTACTAATTAAGTATTGGTAGGTATTGTAAATGAAAGTATGTCGTTTCGGATAAACTTCCATTGCTAAGTAATAAAATTTATTATACATATTTACGAAGCGTCATCTTAAGAATGGATATCCAGATTAAACCCGTCTAGAAATCGTTCACTAATAACCCTAAGTAATAAAACAATCGGTCTTCATCATAAACCAATAAAATTAAAAAGGTAAAGATGTCAATTCTTAGAACCTAAAGAAAGTTTTATAATTTGAATAGGATAACAAAATGATGTTATACAGCGTTTTAAATTCGAAAATGAGCGTTAAATATTTATAAAATTGGAAACATTATGCTTGAATTATATATCCTAGATTTACTTATATTTAACAATAAAAATTAAAATATTACAAGAGGATATTAAATGTATTCTCACACACTTAATTAGTAACAGGGTAAAATTAAAAAAATTGCCAACGAAACACGGTTTGTCACAAATTTTTCAAACACTAACAGTAAACTGACAAATCATCGGTTGTCAAAATGTGATGCATATCGACCTCGTATGTATATAGTTTTGACCCACTATATTTTCAGTGTCTTAAAAGATACTGAATTTGGATCGATGTAGTTTTTAAAACCAAAAGAGAACAAAAACTTGTTAAACTAATGATAACTATGAACAAATTATATTCTATTTGTACCACAAAATAATTCTCAGTCCAATTTACATTTCTGATTCGCAAACTAAAAAAATATAAGCAATAGAAAATATAATATTTACCCATCCGCCGTTCATGGCAATCCAATCCGCTAAAGATTCTTCCAAAATCTCCGCCATACCTTCCAATAGTCCATGCAGGTATTCCGGATGTCCTTGGCATACGCAATCGACAGCCAATCCGCCGGCAACGGCGAAAATAGATACCACCTTCCCCCACGTGACTTCCGCTTTAAGAAGATCATGCCCTATCGCAGATAATAAAGCTGCAGCGGCTTTATCCGACACCAAAATGCCTCCAGGTGTTAGACTAGCTTGTCTGGCGACATTGGTATATAATTTCGGGTAAAGTCTTTCGATTTCTGTCCCCGCACAAACTAAACTAGGAAACACTTCGCGTACGATAATTGCACTAGATGTCCCTACCATGCTTCGTAATCTATAAAGGCCTAATTTTTTACTAAATATACCGGACCTTTTCAATCTATTTCTGATATACTGGCCACATAAGACTCTTCCCTGAGCTATCACCTCGTCAGGTGGTACACTGGGCGCGGTCCTCCAGCCGATCGTGGTGGATAATTTTCGTGAAACCACATCGCCAACGTTACTAAATCTTCTTTTAGTGTTGAAATTTGGCAAGGGTTCTTCATTTTTTAACGGCGTAACTCCAAGTAGGTTAGCGTGCAACGATGCCGATAAACTAAATTTTCTTTTCGAGATCGGTAGCTTACCAACAACTATTTTTGGAATTGGCGGCAATGGAGACCCTTCGGAGGTGACGTTACTATCATTTTGATTTACATCGTTGTCCATGTGGTCTGAATTTGGGACAGACATTAATACTGAAACAAGAACGATTACTAATTAGTACTAGTAAAAAATGTATTTTCATAATTTAAGAAATTTATATCATTTTTGACACAAATGTTTTATTTGTAAGTTCCTTTTTGCAGAAATATCATTAAAGTCAAAAAAGGAAGAAAAATGAAAGTCAGATAAATATATAAGAATAATAAAACTTAATTCGTTAAAAATTTCTATAGACTGGAAGGCTTTGAAGTTACTTATAATGTAAATAAAACATTGACATTTTTAATTTGACTTTGTAGCTGGCTTAAAAAGCAAATATGGGAGACCGTTTTTCACATAAAAAATTAAATAATAATTGCAGTTTGTACAATATTTGAAAGTGTCCGATTACCTGTTAATAGAAACACGGAGAGGATATTAAAGATGTGGCCAGGTATCACGAGTTATAAATTTTAACATGTAAATAATTTACATATCTGTAACTATGCACATGGACAATACACCTCGTATTTTCAGCATTTACTTCTGCTTAATACATATGTTTCTACCATCTAGGCGTCCTCAGTTAAGCTAGTGAAGCAATGTATACAAATTAATACAAACCTGTTATAAACAACTGGTTTGTATCTGTATTTAAATTTACTGAAATAGCCCGCATAGATCAAGCAAGTTCCGTCCTATGAGAAGACAACTATTTAATAATTGACATCTTACGGGCGAAAGAGACTTCGTCTGGAGGGCTACCTATCTATGCGGGCTATTTCAGTAAATTTAAATACAGATACAAACCAGTTGTTTATAACAGGTTTGTATTAATTTGTATACATTGCTTCACTAGCTTAACTGAGGACGCCTAGATGGAAGAAACATATGTATTAAGCAGAAGTAAATGCTGAAAATACGAGGTGTATTGTCCATGTGCATAGTTACAGATATGTAAATTATTTACATGTTTGTTTCATATTGTACAAACGCTTTTTACGTGCTTAACGTATTGTCATACTTAAACAAAACCTTTTTATATATTTACCGCCATCTGGCTGGTTGTTAATGGACTACATCTACATACGTATTTTATCGTTTCCCGTAGCAGCTTAGCTGTTCGAACGATAGGTAGCCCTCCAGACGAAGTCTCTTTCGCCCGTAAGATGTCAATTATTAAATAGTTGTCTTCTTATAGGACGGAACTTGCTTGATCTGTGCGGGCTATTTCAGTAAATTTAAATACAGATACAAACCAGTTGTTTATAACAGGTTTGTATTAATTTGTATACATTGCTTCACTAGCTTAACTGAGGACGCCTAGATGGCAGAAACATATGTATTAAGCAGAAGTAAATGCTGAAAATACGAGGTGTATTGTCCATGTGCATAGTTACAGATATGTAAATTATTTACATGTTTGTTTCATATTGTACAAACGCTTTATACGTGCTTAACGTATTGTCATACTTAAACAAAACCTTTTTGTATATTTACCGCCATCTGGCTGGTTGTTAATGGACTACATCTACATACGTATTTTATCGTTTCCCGTAGCAGCTTAGCTGTTCGAACGATAGGTAGCCCTCCAGACGAAGTCTCTTTCGCCCGTAAGATGTCAATTATTAAATAATTGTCTTCTTATAGGACGGAACTTGCTTGATCTATGCGGGCTATTTCAGTAAATTTAAATACAGATACAAACCAGTTGTTTATAACAGGTTTGTATTAATTTGTATACATTGCTTCACTAGCTTAACTGAGGACGCCTAGATGGCAGAAACATATGTATTAAGCAGAAGTAAATGCTGAAAATACGAGGTGTATTGTCCATGTGCATAGTTACAGATATGTAAATTATTTACATGTTTGTTTCATATTGTACAAGTGCTTTATACGTGCTTAACGTATTGTCATACTTAAACAAAACCTTTTTGTATATAAATTTTAATTATGCGAATTTGATATAATTTTGCATTAAAATAAGTTCTGTATACGCAAAACATTCTAACATAGTTTTCTTCAGCGTGTATCCAAAACAGGCAAAAAAAATATGCTTATAATCGCAAACCAGCCAATCAATCCAATGAAGATCGTGCCAAAAGTGAAACAAGACCGACAAAACCATGCCAAAGTTAGTTAAAAAATTTAAGTTAACGGTTTTCTTCGATTGCTATGTTTAGCGCACTATAAATTTCTTTTGTCCGGTCAAACTGTTAACGAGGAATATTATTTAAGTATGATGCGCTATTTGTTCCAAGCAGTACGTCTAAAATGTTCTGAATTATGGAAAGATACTCGTCACGATAATGCACCTTATCCTACATCGCTTGACTATTTAGCCAAGGATTCAACATATATTGCTCCACAGGCACCGTATTCGCCTGATTTAGCACCTAGCGATATTTATATTTTTATTTCTGCGGCTCAAAAAACCGCTCCATGGACACAGTTTTGAATCAATTTAAGAGATAAAAGAAAGTTTGAAGCAGACTGAAGTTTATACCGGAAATCGTATTTCAGAACTCCTATAAAAATGAGACAAAATGTTGGAATAAGTGTACGGTTTCGGGTTTAAAGAGTTTTGATACTTTTGAACACAGTAGTATATTTTTCTCTTTATTATTATCCTTTTCATTATTAATTTTGTTTTATTATTGTTTTTGATTATTTAATTTTATGATTTGAATCCTATAAGCTTATAGGGTTGGTTGATGGGAGAGTGACTTTTCAATGAAAAAGTTGTTTAGGGGTAAAAACATATTTTATTTTTCAACATAGTTCCCTTGCAATTCCACACACTTAATCCAGCGGCTTTCCAATTTTTTTAAACCACCAAAAAAGTAATCTTTTGGAAACTCGTCAAAATATGCATTCGTTTCGGCTATCACATCCTCATTTGTGCCGAATCTTTTTCCACCAAGCCATTTTTTCAAATTTGGGAACAAGAAGAAGTCCGACGGAGCCAGATCTGGTGAATATGGTGGATGCGGCAGCAATTCGTAACCCAATTCTTTGAATTTAGCGGATGCAATCGCGGACGAATGAGAGGGTGCGTTATCTTGATGGAACCAAATTTTCTTTTTAAATAAACGAGGTCGTTTTTTCGTCAGTAAATTAGCATAATATTGGCCAGTTATTGTGCTTCCCTTCTGTAAGTAATCAATAAAAATTACGCCTTGGCAGTCCCAAAAAAATGGTAGCCATAACCTTATTGGCTGAAAAAACCGTTTTTTTGCCTTTTTTGGAGCACGTTTTTCGGGAGAAGTCCATTGTTTTGATTGTATTTTGGCCTCTGGCGTATAGTGATGTATCCAGGTTTCATCTACGGTGACATACCGACGAAAAAATTCTGTTGGATTACGTTTTAACAAAAGTAAACAGTCACTGGAAATTGATGCACGAGTGCGCATTGCTCTGCAGTTAGCAAACGCGGCACCCACCTTGCGGTTAATTTTTTTAAATGTAAATGTTCGTGTAGAGTATTGTGGACCCGTTCGGTTGAAATGTTTACAGCATTAGCTATCTCGCGCACTTTCACCCGGTGGTCATTTTTTACAATAGCACGGACCTTAGCTATCATTTCTTCAGTAGTTACGGTTTCTGAAGGCCCAGGACGTTCAGCATCATCCGTGGTCATATGACCAGTTTTAAAGGCAGCAAACTACTTGCAAATCATTCCATGCGAAGGAGCAGATTTACCATAATACTTATGTAACTTTTCTTCAGTGTCTTTAATGTTCTTTCCGCGTAAAAAGTAATGTTTTGTTAACACACGAAATTCCTTTTTATCCAATTTTAAATAATATAATAACTTGTTTACTTTAAACGTCTGCCAAATGTAAACTAACTGACAGATCTGCATGAAATTTTGACAGTAGACGTCTAAAAGATAGCTGAAGTTAGTAATACAGTCATTATTGCGACAGTGGTGCCAACTTATGAAAAGTGACTCTCCCATCAAACCACCCTCGTACATATTTACATAAATGAAAAAATGCGTGAAATGCTTCCATTCCGAAACGTGTAAATACCATCATTAGAAATCGTCAGTACACGATATTCGGAAACTGACATGCTTCTCACTCCGATAATACATGTATACAGGCTATGCCACTTAAAACTCCCAGGTCAAATATCTCGGAAGCGGATATAGATATTTGAATTTTGTAAAAAGCAGTTGCTAAAGAATGTGATTGACTCCAGTTTGTTATCACAATTGTGTTTTATTACGCGAAAATAAAGATGGCGTTGCGATCAAAATCGCGCCAGAATCTTCATTTGTTTTTTATTTAAAAAAGTATTAAAATTAATGCAAATTTTATTATTTGTGTTAGTTTCAAAAATTTAATGGTTTCATAGATATTCGTGTTTAAAAAATGTAAGAGTAATTTCAATTTTTGTCTTTATTTTTTATAGTTCTGTGTTGATAATATAGGAAATATTTTGACATGAATGACACTTGCTTGATTACTAATGGTCATAAAAATTAGTTTCATTCAAACATTTACTTATTTTGTGTTGAGATTGTCATAAAAATTGGTTTTTCTATTTTGCGTTCGAAATGAACTCGTTATGACACCCAAAACAGTATCCAAATGAGCATAATTTTTCGATATTTTTTTTTTCATTTTTCAATGTTGACGTTGTTCGAACACAGAGATAAATATCATTGTTGTCAATTGATTTTAAGAATTTAAGTACATTTGATAAATATGATATATGTACGTACTCTACACAAACAACGTATATTGTATACAATTAACAACAAGAATATTAGTTTCTATGTCACACATGTTTATATTTTTAAATAAAATATCAAGTAATGTTACGAAAATTAACAAATAATATTTAATATAATATACTTCGCGGATAGCAAGATTTAAATTTGAAAATGTCAAATATCAATGTGACCAACTGCAAGCTTTATATAAAAATAAAATTCTGAACTTTCAAATTAAATAATTCCAATTTATTAATGTAAAAAATGCAAAATAGAAAAAATAGTATAAAAAACTCGTTTCATAAGGCCTTTTGCCGCACTCGCTCTTTAGAAAACATGCCGCTATCGCGGTTCGTTTTCTAAACTGATCCCGTGCGGCAAAATGGTGCATTATGAAACTTGTTTTTTAATATACTATTTACACACATATGAAAACAAACTAAATATGATTTTTATTTATGGAGAATCCCGTAAAAATGCATCTGAAGCAGTGCGATTATATGGTCTACGCTTTCCCGATAGGCCTTTACCAGATCATAAAACTTTTATAAGTCTGTGTGCAAATCTCAGAAATTACGGTAGCTTCAAAAAACAAAAACGATTAAGGCAGAGATTATGAAATTCCGGCAGCGGTACTACAAACAGTTAATAACAATTCACGTACATCATTACGGCAATTAAAAGAACAGCATAAACTATCTGCAATCTCTTGCCGTAGGATTCTAAAAGAAAATAAATACTTTCCGTATAAAGTTCATTTAGCGCACCATTTAACAATAAAAGATAATCAACGCAGGCTCGAATTTCTGGCAGAATTTTCTGTAATGTTAGTAGAAAACAATAACTTAATAAATCAGATCATGTAGAGTGACGAATGTCGTTTTCACAACAATGGTATTTTAATTAAGCATAATCCTAGGTGGATAAGGCAAACAAAAAATCAAACAGTTTTTGGCGTTAACGTTTGGTGCGTAATATTAAACGGATACATCATAGGCCCCCACTTTTATCACGAAATATTAACTAGTATGCGCTACTTACAATTCCTGCAAAATGAGTTACCACTACTTTTGGAAGATGTATCAATAGAGCTGCGAAAAAGTATGTGGTTACATCGAGACGGGAACTTGCTCATAATGTCAACATAGTTACTGTCTGTTTAAATCAAACGTTACCACGCCGTTGGATTGATACTAATGGCGTCCTCAGGTGGCCGACTCGTTCGCCGAATCTAACCCCGTTAGATTGTTTCTTGTAGGGTTACTTGAAAGCTGAAGTTTACAAGGAACCAATAACAGATATGGGCGACCTTTATAATAAAATTAATCCAAGTGCACAAAAAATTAATAGAAATACATTGTTAAATGTTTTCGGAAGAGAACTAATAAGGCGATATACGTTATGTAGCAATAATTTTGAACATCTTTGTTAGTTATATTTGATCCGTTTAAAGAACTATAAAAAATAAAGACAAAAATTCAAATTACTCTTACTTTCTTTAAACACAAATATCTATGAAACCATTAAATTTTTGAAATTAACACAAATAATAAAATTTACATTAATTTTAGTACTCTTTCAAATAAAAAACACATGAAGATTCTGGAGATAAAAAAATTCTTTTTATAGCAATAAATATCGCATTTTTATGCAATAAAACACAATTGTGATAGAAAACTGGAGTCAATCACATTCTTTAGCAACTGCTTTTTACAAAATTCAAATATCTTTATTCGTTTCCGAGATATTTAACCTGGGAGTTTTAAGTGGCACACCGACTTAGGGCCATCACTGACCGTCGCATTACTGACCGTCGATTATCCGAGTGTCGTTACTGACCGCGGCAATTTGGTCAAATTTGTATAGGGGTTGCGGAAGATTAAATAGTTACATTACTGACCGTCAATATTAATAAGGGTTTAATTATAGAGGTGAGGCAAGCTTTTAGTAAGAAATTCAATGTTAAAATGTAAAAATAAGAAAATTCCTTCCCACTTTATCCAGGCTTAGGACTGGCAGAACTTGTAACAAATTTCGGCGTGGTTAAAAATTCTGCATTTTGCATTCGTCTGTAGTACATAATTTTTATAAAGAATTTTTATACAGAATATTTACAATCTAATCTTAAGTTTGCCTTATAATGGAATTATATTTACTATCTGTCGTAGCGCAATATCAATTCTGTTTGTCTGCTCTAACTGCTTCATAGTCTCTTCGATTCTTCGGTCTAATAAAATATACTTTCCAGCTCTTTGTTTAGAACATAAATTATGTTCGATTCTTTGTTGTAAAATATCATAATGAGTAGCATCCTTTTTTAGAGTTTTGATTAGCTCTATAATATTCGGATGGGATTTTCCAATATTTCTATTAAGGCGGCTGTTAATTTAATATGAGTTCGCACTTCTAAATCTTCTCTGTATTGTTTCACTAGTCCAAGCTCCTGAACCTTTCTCCATAAACACTGATTAAAGTGGAAATTGCAACCGTTTAGCTTCGAATTCGGAAAACATTCTCTGTAAGCTGATATTGCAGCAATTTCAAAATCCATTTTAAAGATTTTCGGATAAAAACCGGGAATATTTTCTTTAATGAGGGAAAACAGTTTCGTATATGTGGATTTCTTTCGATTAGGGAGTAATACATATAACGCTGGCCTAACTCTGGTTTCTCGGTCTGTACTACCCAAGTCTACATTCAATGAATATAACTGGTGAAACAGTTTATTGCAACTTTTAAAAGTGCCATCTGCAAAAACGATTTTTGCTCTTGAAAGCGATTCTATAGCGAGTTGGCTTCCAAAGCATATAATTCTTTCATCAGTTAAAGTATCAAATAACACAAAGTTATGTCCATCCTCAAATAGTACCAAGTTTTCTGGAATTAAAAGTTCAGTTTGTGTTTTAGGTAAAACTGGTACACCTAGAGCGTTATTTTGTTGACGATATAAAGTAGATTTCATTGATGTATAATCGGGCATTTCGGTGACAAATTGAAACCCGGAATTGTTGGATTGATGGAACTCTTCTTCAAAAATTTTTGGTATTGATGTCAGTTCTTCCCTAGCGCGCTTTTTACAGTTGGATTTGCATTTCTCCACATCTGTGTAGGCTGCATTCGGAGCTTTGGCACAGTTGTGTTTACCTTCATACATAACTGCTTTATCTTCCGTATCAGTAGTTATACTGCCACTGCATTCCTTGTTATTGTTGGAATTCACGCATCTCCAGTTCTTCGTACCATTTTTGTTTGTCCTTTTAAGACAATATTTATATCCCTTATAGAGGGCTTGCCATCTTCCTTTGCCACTTTCGATAAATTCAAGAATATCCATGTTGCACTTATAACTCACACTCACAAATCGGCTGTGTTCTTGTTTAAAACTTAATAACGACTACACCTTAATAACATCTACAGCTTAAACCAGCCATTAGCCGGGGCGAGGGAAGGGGGGGAGGAGATAAGAAGAATAGGTATGCTAGTAACATATCCAAAAATGTGATTCTAATGGAGTAATTTTCCATACGACTTTATTAAATGAATTTTTAATTATATCATGGGTCAATTCATCTTACGGTCAGTAATGAGACTATTACCTAAATAGATTGGGTTCGTTTCACAAAATAAAATGATCGCGGTCAGTTATGGCACCGAAACAGGTAAAACACCGTGTATATTCTAATCAAGTTGAAATTAATGCAAATGAGAATTAATAATCATTAAAATCTCATGCCACATGCATTCTTCGCCAAATGTGTCTTTGGCGAAGCATTTGCATTAAGTTCAATTATATTTATATGTAAAAATAAAATAATTTATTATTATTTGATAATTCACAAAATGGCTCATGTGCGAGTATTGGTTGATTAACATTCTATTAAGAAATTTTGTATGCGAAAATTTTACTACCTGTACATATATTAATTTCTAACAGTTAAATTTTATCTAAATTTCTTACACGTAGAGTAAAAATATCATTTAACCAAGCAAAGAAATTGCAGAATAAAACAAAATTTCATTAACATTGAATGGTGGGTAACATGTTATTAATTGACCCAATTCAATAACACTAAATATTTTAAAAGATTCAAACCACGTACTCACAGTTAACAGCAAATGTCTCTATTCTTCGTTTCCTATATAAGACAATAACTGCTAAAAACATTCTCCAGTTTAATTCAAATTTTAAAATCTTAATAACGAATATGAAGAAGGTTATATTATTGGTATGTTACTGTTGTGTTATAACCAACAGTGCTAAAAGAAGTTATAATTATCAGTCGGTTCTTTCGGAATTACCAGAAGTTATTACTAATAGAAATGCCGTTATAGAAAATGGATATGATTACGAGAGACCTAATCCTTTAATATTTCCGTATGATATGAATACAAATATCCCTAATAAAATTCCTTTTCTCGCGGAAGACCATCTAATTAATATTCCGAAATATTCTCCCCCATTTAAAACGCCGGGAAACTTTTTCAATCGACAAATTTTACCTTCAAAATCTGATCTCATCATTTCTAATTCAATTCCATCGTATTTACCGAAACTTCATAACAACGACAATCAAGTGCTTGAAGTGAAAATATTGAATATGACTTGTTTGGATGCCGGCCAGAATGGATTTTTCAAAGTTACCTTCCATACTAACCGTGCCTTGCCGTTCCTTCCTATAACGGAAGATTCCAGTGCCGCTAACTGCCTGAAGGGTTCCGACAATTTGTTTCGGGTGGATTTAGAAAGTCAAGGGATGACGCATTGCGGAGTCAGACGATGTTCTAACGGAAGTTTGTGCCTAAAGTTGAGAGTCGCCACCGTTAAAGGACTAAAATTGCCGGAAGATTCATTGGTTATTTTATCTTGTAAACCGTCGGATCCAGTAGCGTCTCATATCAGGAGTTTTTCTTTTCTCGCTCGAACAACGTAAGTTATTGTTATATAAAATTGATAAGATTTTTAAATTGTGGCATAATATTTAAACTATGTTCATTGTTCACTATGAATTTGTTTAGTAATTTTAATATCACCTAATAATTATTACAGCAAAGTAATTTGAAACTATTTTGTTATATATTGCTATCGATGTTCGATGTAGAGTAGAGGCACCTTAACACAGTTTCCGCAAGTAGCGGTTGTGTCCGTCAGATGTAAACACCTGGCTAAGTCTTATACTTCGTATGAAGATAGTGATGGTTGTTTTGGCATTCTTGATGTTGACATTAGCCAATGAGCAGCGCTGAATGTTTTTCTACGCTTTGTCTTAATAACTTTTGTAAGGTAGTAAGGGTGTTATTTATGGTGAATCTCTCCAGCAGCATGTACTGATGATTCTATAGTAAAATGAATCACATATCTGCATGCCTGAAATGATACATTCACACAAATATGAGCTTATATTGTGTTCTCCACAGCCGATTTATAATATTTTAATATTATTAAAAATGTTTTTGCTTTTAAGAATCATAATTCTATCACTATGTAACACCAAAAAAATCACCGACATCCAGAATGGTAATTCGTATTAGGTGTACCTAGTAAGCAACAGAAAATAAATTTACATTTAGATACGAGGATAACATCGATTATTTCTGCAAACTAATATCGTAAAACAAAATGTTGTAGTTAAAAATTATTTTTATTATTGTTTTTCAAAATATTCGCCTTTAAACTCAATGCATTTAGACATTCGATAAAACCAGTTATCATAGCATAAATTCCACTCTTCTTGAGTCACTTCAGATATAAGCACTCCACTGCATCTTCTGGGCTTGCAAATCGTACACCATGCATTTTATCCTGTAGTCTTTGAAATAGAAAGAAATCTAAAGGTGCCAGGTCCGGACTATATGGCGGTTGATCTAGTAATTTTAATCCGTGCCGTGTGACTTGAAGCATTGTAGTGATAAAAGACAATCTCCGATCTAGGGCGTCGTAAACGAACCTTTTGAACAACATCTGGTAGACATACTGTCGTGTACCATTCTGCGGTAACCGTACGTTTATTTTCAAGCACAACTGTTGTGATATGTCGTAATTTTGAGAAGAAACTGGCTACCAATTTCTTTCCAACACTTCGAGATTTTTTCACTTTGACTGGATTAAGTTCTGTTGGAAACACCCATTGAGCCAACTGCCGTTTTGATTCAGGTTCAAATGTATATATCCAGCTTTCATCACCAGTAATGGTGTTGTAAACTGCTTTAGACCTACCTCCATCATATTTCTTAAGCGTTTTTCTGCACCATTCCACTCGGTATTATTTTTGTTCCGTGTTAAATTATGAGGTATCCAACGACAACAGACTTTCCACACACCCAAATTTTTATGTAAATTCTTGTTTATTGTAGTCATACCAATACCCAAGGTGCTCCTAATAATCCTATACGTGACTCGCTTGTCGCTTTGAATCATTCATCGTACGGCGTCTACATTTATTTCAGTAACGGCTGAGATTGGCCTTCCTTCGCGAAAATCGTCACTAAGTGAATCCATTTGAAATTTAAATTCGCTATACTAGTTGTAAACACTCCTCTGAGAATTAGCTTGGTCACCAAATGCAGTACGAAGTTTGGAAACACTTTGTTTTGGAGTTAAAGAACTTTTAAAATCATAGTAAATCATAGCTCCAAAATTTTCTCTCGTTAAATGAATTTTTACTGCAGACACTCGGTTTGAAGTTAGCTTGCAAAACACCTGTTGCAGTTATCAAAACTAAATTCGATCTGTCAAAATAGAAAACAATAAACATTTGTTTCATAGCATGTTTGATTCCTTTGATTCAATATTAGTTTGCAGAAATAATCGGTGCTATCCTCGTACCACTTCCCAAGAGATAAAAATAACGGAAATCTTACTTTGTTTACTTTCCGCAACACTTGTTTGAGGTTAGTTATAAGAATATGTCATTGCTGTGTTAATTTTCCTAACTTATTTTGTTATGTTTGTGGTCAATTTACGCCACAAAGTGAAACAAAATTCTCCTCTCCAATACTCTGTTTGAGAAGTGTTATGAAGCTGATTTTAAGATTGCAATTAAAAATCAAGACAAACCGTGGGTGTCTAAAGTATGTTGTTTAAAGTGCTATAAATATTTAATGGGTTGGCGCAAGGGTACTGTAAAACAAATCTCCTTTAGTGTACCAATGCAATGGCGTGAACCAGAAAATCACGTGGACGATTATTACTTCTGTTCTGTACAAGTGTAAAGTGTTTAAAAAAAAATCAAAACACTCGGTGAAATATGCTAATATGTCATGAGTGTCAATACCTCTACCATATTCTTCAGACATTCCAGTACCGGAAAGATTTTCCATTTCGTCGCGTTCATCGAGTTCTATGGTAGAAGACAGCGAAGCAAGCGATTCTAGTGGAGAGGAATTTAGAGATCAACCAATTACAGAATCATATTTGATTCGTCAATCAGAACTAAACCACCTTGTCAGAGATTTAGATTTGACCAAAGAAAAATCAGATATATTAGGCTCGAGATTGAAACAATGGAATCTCTTGCAAAATGACGTTAAAATTATAACTTATCGAAAGCGTCACATTTCTTTAGCTAACCTTTTATTCAAAAGACGATGGTTTAATGTTCTGTACTAATATTGATGGATTAATGTCAGCATTAGGTCACAGATATATGCCAAAAGAGTGGTGACTATTTATTGACGGATCAAAACGAAGTTTGACGGCAGTTTTACTCCATAATGGTAACATCCTTCCATCTTCGCCTGTAGCATACGGTATTCACTTAAAAGAAACCTACGATATTTTAAAACAAATTCTGGAAAAGACCAAATATGTAGAACACAAATGGCAAATATGTGCATATTTAAAGATAGTGGCTTTAATTTTAGGATTGTAAACTAGCTATATGAAATATTATTGTTTCCTTTGCGAATTAGATAGCAGAAAGCTTTCAGATCACTACATAAAATAAAACTGGCCTCTAAGAACCATTAGTCTAACCTGAGAAAATCATTTTAGCGCCGTTACATATCATACTTGGTTTGGTAAAGAATTTTGTGAAAGCGCTTCCCAAAGACGAACCTGAATTTTTGTTTCTCCAAATTTTCCTTCGCTAAGTGAGGCGAAAATTAAAAAAGGAATTTTTATAGGGCCTGACATAAGAAAGTTAATCAATAATCCCGCTTTTTTATCTAACCTCAGTTCCATGGAAAAAATATATGGTTGGCTTTTGTCGACGTCACACAAAATTTCTTCGGCAATCACGAATCACAGGATTTCCATGAAAAAATTAAATTGATGCTGGATGCTTATCACAAACTAGAACGCAACATGTCGATGAAAATCCATTTTCTATACTCCCATTTGAGTTTCTTTCCGGGCAACATCGGTTTAGTAAGTGATGAACACGAAGAACGTTTTCATCAAGAAATTGCAAACTTTGAGAAACGCTATCATAGTAGATGGGAACTAACCATGCGTTGGGGCCTCCAGAGGGATACGGCGACTATTACTACAAGAGGAAAGCCAATCGTTCCAAAAAAAAATGTTTCAAGTATCAATAAATTCTTTTCACTATTAAATCTGACGTGATGTAACAATTTTATTTATACACCTCAATTGGCTTTAAGGTGACGAATCATAATTTCTTACTGTAAACCCAGTGAAAAAAGAATGTATTTAATTTGGTGCGTAGTGTTATTAGTGTGGCACGCTTCTATGTACATTTATTGGACGTCTTTGTTCCACTTGTATTAAATTGTAATCCAAATTATATGAAAAGTACATAGGAAAAACGATCTAATTCACAATTTTATTATTCTGAGTAAAATTAAGTTGTAAACATACTCATTTTTAAAAGAATTCCAAGCAACACGCTCCAAGTCACCTAAGGTTCCTTCGAATTTTTTATCTTGTTGTGGAAGCTTAATTTGGGGTCCTATTTCCTCTTTAAGTTTTTCATCTGAAATTTTGGGAAATTTTTGTTTAAGGTATTGAAATCCACGGCTATCTTCATCCATTGCTTTCACGAAATTTTTCATCAAACCTAATTTTATGTGTAATGGCGGTCGAAGTATTTTATTAGGTTCAACTAGTGACTTCTGAAGTACATTATTTTGTCCAAGAATATACTGAGCCCTGACTAGCCAGTCTTTAACAATGTAGTGGGAATTTCTTGATCAACTGTCTCACTCACAAAGAAAACAGCAATTATTTGTATACCCTAGTTGTAAACCGAGTAGGCTTGCTACAATTTTGAGGTCTGCGCTGATATACCATTTGTATATTTTCTAATTAATTCTGTCTAGCAGAAAAGTCATATTTTCATACGTTTCTTTTAAGTGGAGTGCGTGGCTAACGGGGAGGTATCCATACCTCCCCGTAAACGATTCCCATATGAAGAAGTATAGCTTTCAAACTCATTTCCGAAGCTTCGATTAAAAGACGCCATTCTTCAGGATGGTGTTGGTGACCTAATGCCAACATCAAATCGTCGACATTATTGCAGTATGAAAGACCCTCGATGATGGAACAATACTGTGATAGTTCTTTTTGACGATTATGATACACAGAAATATGTGTGCCTGAAGCTAAGAGTTTCCATCCTTGGAGTCTAGATCCTAGTATTTCTGCTTTAGTTTTGGCCAAATTCTGGTCTCGAATAAGATCACTTAATTCTTACTGATTTATTAGGTGTGCCCTCTTCAGATAGCAAATATACAGCATGGCTGATCGATAACTTGACTTCTGGTTCTGTATAATCAAATTCTTCAGTCGATATACCTATGGGTTTTGGTACTGGCAAGGCTTCCGAATGAGGCACTAGATGAGTAGCAGAGGGCAACCTACATAACTAATATTTTTCTTATTTTTGTTGGAAAATTCGAAACTTTTCGTGCGGAAAAAATAGCAACCAGTCAAATGGTCCGTTTGTTCCTGCCAAATTGTAGATCTTGCAAATGGCATAGCACCTCAGAGTAACTGTACAACGTGCGCAGCAAATGCTGAGACCCCATGGCTTGTCTTGATGTTCAATGGCTAAGCCAAAATTGTGAAAATATATCTTTTCCATTAAAGGTGTAATATTCCGCTTATGCTGGTAGGTTGTGAATTCTCCACATACATAACAGAAACTGTTTCGACATCATGAAATAAAAAGACGTTCAGCTATCACAAACCGGCTTACATTGAATCGAAAGAGCCGTCTGTAGCTCTTTATACCGTGTGTCCCAATTTCGATGCTCACCATTGGTATCCCGGTTATTAGAAGATATAGAACAACGGTTAAATGGGGAATGTTTTGCAGAATTCAATACTCGCTGCAAATCTCATTTCAAATTTGATCTAACTTTTTAAATTTTTAAAATATTTTGAAAAATAAAAAATTTGCCGATTTCGTTATTCCTCAATAACTCGATAACGCTTAGTCTGACCTCTTCTAAAGTTTTACATTGTTGAGACACTTTTTTAAAACAAATTATTTGATACAAACAGAAACCCCCGATTGTCATTTGTTTTTAAGTTAGTACCACTATCTTTTGTTTTTCATATGGCGGCCATATTGGATTTTGGGTTTGTTAGGTAGTCCTCAAAATGTGCTTTTCAAGGATGTATAACATGCCTAAAAAATTTTTATTTATAAGGAAAATATTAATAAAAACGTAAATTAATCTTTAATATGAAATTAGTAGGCTGAAAAATTAAACACCAATGTCAAATGAAAGTGAAAAGATATTCTAAGTATAGCAAACGCCAATTAAGTTGGCGCGAGGAGGGGTAAGTTCGCGCAGGATAAAAAGTAGTGGGGAGATTTGTATTTGGTTTTACATCAAATGTCAGATAATTCTAACCTCTGAGCGTGTATCACTAGTAAAGACATTATGTTCCGTCAAACGTCAATGACAAATGTATTCTGACAATGAAACAAAACGATAACCTGTCAAAGTACAATTAGTGCTGCAGAGATAAGTTAATTAAAACTACTTGTAGTTAGTGATAAGTAATTATTGTCAAGTATTAAGATTTATAAGTATTGATAATGGCACATACATATTCAAACGAAGAAAAAGTTGATATGTTGGAAGTGTATTTCAAAGCAAATAGAAACACTGAAAATGCGTGCACGAGTTATGCAGAGCGTTTTCCAGAAAGACAACAGCCATACAGGACAATTTTTAGAAGACTAGTTAGCATATTAAAAAACTTTGGAAGCTTCGAACAAAAACGAGCTAATTATGAAGTTAATGATGCTGATACACGTCGAAATAATATTTTGCAGAACGTTAGGAACAATCCCAGCACATCAGTTCGTCGTGTGACACGAGAAACAGGGATTTCAAAATCTACTGTTCACAGAACCTTGACGAAAAACAAGTATCACCCTTACAAACCAACAATTGTACAAGGTTTAAGTGATAATGACAATCACCGCCGATTACAGTTTAGCAGGTGGTACCTTCAAAAATGTGAATATGACGCTAATTTTCCTAGGAAAATACTATGTACAGATGAAACACGATTTACCAATTGTGGAGTATTTAATAAGAATAACTATCATCATTGGTCTACTGAAAATCCACATTTGGTAAATCAAAGAAGATTTCAAGTTCGATTTGGTTTTAATGTCTGGTGCGGTTTAATTGGTATGACATTTTGTTTACTTTTTTTTTGTTTTTTAAACTCTTTTTGTCGTTTTAGATAATCAGTTAATAGGTCCTTTCATCTTTGATTACAATTTAACTGGTAACAGATATTTGGAGCTACTAACAAACGAGATAATGCCTGCTTTGAGGCAAATTATTAATCCCGAGAACATGCAAAACATCTGGTTCCAGCAAGATGGTTGCCCGGCCCATAACACTCGTAACGTGCAACATTTTTTGAGAGAAAACTTTAATGAGAGAGAGATTTCAAATAATGGACCCGTGCAATGGCCTGCGAGATCACCCGACCTTACCCCGCTTGACTATTATTTATGGGGTACCACTAAAAACGAAGTATTTGATTTTGAACCGCCAGAAACTCGGGAAATTTTAGAACAAAGAGTACTAGATGTGCTACGATCAGTAAACGGTAACACGCTACGTAGAGTTTGTAACTCTACTCGAACAAGGTGTCAAAATTGTGTGGAACAGAATGGTCGTCATATTGAACAATTTCTTTAAGTGAATGTGAACTTTAAGTTCTGTATCTTTACTTTTTATTTCTATAATTTTTTTATCGTTTCGTTTGTTTACAGTATTACTTAGAATATCTTTTCACTTTCATTTGACATTGGTGTTTAATTTTTCAGCCTACTAATTTCATATTAAAGATTAATTTACGTTTTTATTAATATTTTCCTTATAAATAAAAATTTTTCAGGCATGTTATACATCGTTGGAAAGCACATTTTGAGGACTACCTAACAAACCCAAAATCCAATATGGCCGCCATATGAAAAACAAAAGATAGTGGTAACAAATTGGTTTAACAAAGTGGTTAAAAACAAATGACAATCGGGGGTTTCTGTTTGTATCAAATAATTTGTTTTAAAAAAGTGTCTGAACAATGTAAAACTTTAAAAGAGGTCAGACTAAGCGTTATCGAGTTATTGAGGAATAACGAAATCGGCAAATTTTTGATTTTTCGAAATATTTAAAAAAATTAAAAAGTTAGGTCTAATTTGAAATGGGATTTGCCCCGAGTATTGAATTCTGTAAAACATTCCCCATTTAACCGTTGTTCTATATCTTCTAATAACCGAGATACCAATGGTGAGCATCGAAATTGGGACACACGGTATACCCACATAGCCAGATATCTGACAATTCTTGTATGTATAGGTGTATAAGGAAACCAAACTGTGTTGACTAGTGTTATTATAATCCTGTTTCAAAAGTAGTTCGATTTTTCTTTGTTATTTGTACTTTCTTACAGTTTTCTCTTGTTCTGTTTCTCTAAGTACGTTTTCCATCTATTTCTCTTTTTGATTACTTGTCCCTTTATTTATTAGTTCCGTCACATAGTAACAAATGAATTAGAAAATGAAGATAAAAACGTTTTTAAGTTTTTTAATTTCCTTAGCATTGATCTTGGCTTCAATTTCCTATTGCATTTTCTATACTTGTTATTTATTACGCAATATACATATCTTTTCAAAACTATATATGTATGTACACGTGTTGTTACAAAAACATAATCGATGAAAGTCTTATTCCATTGTCCTTAATTCATATTAGAATGGGCTTATAATTTATGTATCGCACAAACAGAAACTATCCATCAGTTACCTACACAATATGTATAATAATTTCTGTAGCAACATAACATAATTGAAATCGATATTTTATCTTGTTAAGTCAGGGTCGCGCTCTTGGAATTGTGGCATCCGGAGGTTCACGAGGAAAATTTGAAACCCAAGTGTCTCTTCTCAAGAAAACTTCAGGAAGTAACGATTTTGCTCAAACAGTCGCGTCCGGAAGTGCGGTACAATTAGGGGAGGATTTATTACTGAGGGTAGCCGTCAAGGATGATGGTGGTAAGTTTATTAATTATTTTTGTGTCTTACTTTTCATGCTTGACTGATTTTCATCCATTCTAAATTAGTCTGAAATAGCTTATAAATTATTCAGATAATTAACTGGCAACGTGAGAAAGGGATTTCAAAGGAAATAAATACTTTCTGTACCTTTTTTTAAGTTTAAGTACTTTTGATTATCGTAACATCATTTTGCTGGAATTAAAACATTATTAATTCCAATGCATTAAACTTTTATACAACTTTTAATATTTTCGAGTCAAATATTAATACTAACAACATTTTAATTAATTAATAAGATAATATTTAGTATTGTATTTGCATATATTATAATTTGAATATCCAATAATTATGCTTGAGTTGTTGAAAATATTATCGGATAAATTTATTTGTAATTAGTTTTTTTTTGAGATGTAAAAGTAATTTCACAAGTTAATTTAAAAACTAAATATGTCTCTAGTCAAATACAAAAGTAACCAAAAAGAATAAACTTAGTAACAAACAAATAAGACATAATTTGTGAATATAACTGATCCTGAAATTAATAAAATGACAACCAAGTTAGTGAGGGGTATTTAGAAAGGATGAATGGCTTCAGAAAGCGTCCCAATTGGTTAAATTGATACACTAAGATTTATATAAGAAGGAAAAGAGAAAGACCAAGAGAAACATTTGGAAACGCAATAGGAAAAGTAGTGAAAAATAAAAGAAAAAATTGCAGGAAGCGAGACTTACTGGAAGAGATAAAAACAATGGCGTCAATTTCTTCACGACTAAGGAACTTGTAATGTAAATTATTGCGAATTTGTAATCTCGACATCTTTAAGATTTTCCTTTGTTTTTCAGTCTCATATGTAGTAATAATAGGCTTATGGATTTAAAACAGGAAAAGTTTTTTCACGATTAGAGCCCTTCACAACACTATTCATGCGATCTTTACAAAATGATTATACCGATCGATAGCCTAATAGTAACGGCTCGGTTGTACGAGAAGGTTTTGTGGTTCTCCATCTCGTTTAAGGTGAATCCCGACAGCCAGACATTTTAAATCATTCTACGGACATGGGCACAATGATAACTCATGGTCTGGGAGCATCCGTTGTATTGGCGTTACGCTATTGAGGTATGCTAAGACATGAATTATTATAAATGTACAGTTCTCTGTGGTCGGACGTAGACATGTAACCCCAGACCACGTTACTGTCACCATCAACTAGCTTTACTTATGGATCATGATGATTCACCAAGTTGTTTTGTGAAAGATTGTACGGGAATGCTACGTGAGCTCTTAACAGTTATTTTTATTTAATAATTAAGTCATCTTTGTTTGCTAACGTGTGGAACATTAGCAAAGTCATTCCAGTTTTCAAGAAGGATGTCAGATCTGACCTTTTAAATTATCGGCCTGTTAACATTATTAGCAATTTTGCGAAGAGTTTTGAAAGTTTGTTGTATTAACAAACTATTTTGAAGTGTAAACCGACGTTAGCATTACAACAACACGGTTTCATTGCAAGTAAATCCACTATTACGAATTTGCCTGAAATAACCCTGTATATTAGTGACGCTTTAGATGCTCGGGCACAGGTAGTTGTAATTTATACTGACTTCCTTACTGTTAACCAAGTTGAATGCTTTTGGTTTCTCGTGTGGTCTACTTCAACTAATATCTATTTGTGTCACAGATCAATTTATGGTTTTCAATCCAAGCAATATACTCCATCGTCAGGCCTCCCCCAAGGATCTATTCTAGGACCCTTATTGTTTAATATTTTTTATTAATGATCTGATTATACCCCTAGATTATAAAGTGCTAGCTTACACGGATGATCTTAAAATATTTTCCAGCGTTTCGTCGTCGAACGATTGTAGGGAACTGATCTTCATTTGATTAGACAATGGTGTAGACATAATGGAATAGTTTTGAATACTGACAAATGTGCAGTTGTCTCGTATGTCCGTTTTGCGAGTCTGATTTTGTTCCCATATGATCTGAACCATATTTCCATTACCAGAATTCACGAAGCTAGGGATCCGGGTGTTTTATTTGATTCAGCATTACGATTAAATAATCATATTCACGATATGTGTACCGCAGCTATTAAATCTTTGTGATTCACTATAAGATCTTGTAGGCAGTTTCATAATCCATTAACATTAAAATCTCTGTATTATGCCTACGTAAGAAGTGGATTGGAATGCGGCTCTCTTATATAGTATCCTCATTAGTTGCATTTGAGACTGGCTGTGGAGAGTGCTCAAAGATGATTTTTGAAGTATCTGTCATTTAAGTGCGATGGATTACATCAAAAAAGAAGCACTTTTCTGGAACAACATTCTTTGAATTCCCTTAGTGACAGAAGAGAACATCTTAGTGCAAAATTTCTCCTTAATTTACTGAAATGAAGGATTGATTGTCCATCTCTTCTGTAACAGTTGAATTTTTTGGTTTCAGCACATTTAACAAGATAGTCGCTTTTACCAGTCCCATCGCCAGACCCAATATGTTGTTAAAAGCCCCTTTGCTGCATATTGTACACAACCTTCACAAATACTACCCTGGTTCCTTCCTTCTTTGAATTGAGCTTAGCTTCATAGACGTGTGGAACTGTCATTTGTTTTTTGTCTTGTATTTGAATTTTCTTTTTTTTTCTTTGTTTAATTTTAATTATTATCTATTATTTACTAGCAGTATATTATATTTAATTATTATTTTTTTTTTAATTATGGAACCATATTTAAGTTATGTTTTGTCTTGTAATTGGAATTTTTCTGTTGGACATTAAAGAATATTATTATTATTATCATGTTTTTAAAGGCATTCAATTTGCAAATATATATAAAAATGTGAATATCTTGTTATACCATCCTTTCCTTCAATAATAGTATATTTTTCGTACCATACTAGCTACAAATTGCATTCTTCCTTGATTGAATGGTCCTCCTAAACCAAATGGTACCTTTAAATGTTTTTTTTATGTTAATTTATATTTAATCTTTAAAAAATATCGTAAATGTTTAATAGGCAACGAATCGGGATTCTGAATGGGTATTTCCAACAAATGCGCTTCACGTTACGTCATCTTGTTAGACGTTCTTAATAAATTATTATAAAGCAGACGGCTTAAATATTATTTTGCAAAAGTACAATTCTCCCAAGTCAATCCTAGGCATGCAAATCCACATCATTTTGCTACTGTCACCGTATTTTATTGTTGATGCCTTCTTCAAACATATTGTTCTATAAAATACAAAAAATAATTTCGATTAATTCGAATTGAATTTTAGGTGCTTACAATAATTAGATATCGGTATGTGCGTGAAAGACCACTGGAGATATTTCATTTTATAACTTTCTATAAAGTGTAGCTTGATGTCTTGTTGTACATCTCCATAAGCCGATTATTGCGACGTGCCCTTTTCTCTGTAAAAGTCGATATTTTCTCTTTGTTGTACAACATTTTTCGATACTTTTTATTTATATAATATAAACGATCTATTGTTTCGTTTGTAGTGCGCACTGCACTAACATTTCATTTTTCTTTCAATGCAATAACACACACTATCTAACTACACTCGTCCGGTGTTAATTCGAGAATTTTAAGCATTAAGAGATAAAAAGGTATAAAAAATAGAATACACCGAAAGTCACTTACAGAAATTCAGTACGCTTTCATTATGGAGCTTTCAAATGAAACTAAAGTATTAAAATATGCTAAATCGTCCCTTTGTTAACTTGTGTGTTCAAAAATAGTTTGTATGATACTAATCTTTTTAACGTATCCAAATTTAATATGTACTCGCATACAACGTGTTCACACTTAAACCCGCACCATTGGTAACTCCGTTATTATTGGAGCTAGGAAGTCGTCCAAATTAGCAAACTAGTAGGATTTTTCCTGGCGGTTACGACGATGAAAACAAAAAAACTATTGAGCGTCGCGTTTTTCAGATATTTGACAAAATGTAATTTTTAAAATGGAACACCCTATTTATTTTTATGCGGTTGAATAAAGAATTTAGTTCTGAATAAAAATGTTTCAATACATTATCTCAGAAAAATTGAAAATAAAAAAGTTATCACGTGATTTCTTAATCATTGCATTTTGTTTAAAAAAATTTATGAAAGACGTAGCATGTTTTACATGTTTATCCAATTGAAGTCATCTTCAGATATTAAATAAAATAATATCATAAACATCCTTAAAATTAGCTTACTTTATCACTAAAAAACGTAAGTTTTCAAATGAGATACCGTGCATTTTTAGGGATTTAGGATTTGTTTTTAGGGATGCCTAACGAAATTTGTAATTAAATAATATGTACCGATTATTGTAGGCTACTCTCTTGTTGAACGGATGAAAAAAAATTTTGTATAGGTCCGAGAAGGTTTGTTCATAATATTCCTAAATGAATTCAAACGAAACGTTGTGTTTTTAACGAAATTTATTTTGATTTCGTCCACGAAACTTAAGAATAACAAATAAAAGAATAATGAACACTATCAATCAACATACATAACTAAAATAATTGTTCGAAGGTACCACCTTCTTGGTCCAGACACTTGCGGGCGCTTTTCTGAGTGCAGCGCGTGGCTTTGAGAAGGGTCCTTCCATCAATATTCCGAATAATGGCCGTAATGCTATTTTGAAGTTCTTCCACATTTTGGTAACGATGTTTGTAAACTTCATTTTTCACTCGGCCCCATAAAAAAAATTAGTTAGAGTTAGATCTGGTGAGCGTGGGGGCCACAGAACTGGTCCATGAGTTCCAATCCAACGGGGTCCAAACAATCTCTCCAGTAATGCGTTAACGATATCGTGATTATGAGCCGGCGCACCGTCTTGTTGGAAGTATATCCGCGGCCTATCCATCAAGTTCACGTTGTCCACGAAATCTTCCAATACATGAGACATAATGTCCTCATATCTCTCTCCCGTCAATGAGCCGCGGTAAAAAAAAAGGACCCACAATTTTAGATCCAATCATACCACACCAAACATTAAGGCTGAACCGATGTTGTGGATTAGTGGGATGAGTCAAAAACGGATTTTCCTGACTCCAAAAATGATAGTTTTTTCGATTAAACATTCCCTTATTAGAGAAGTTACTCTCATCCGACCATAAAACATATCGAGGAAAATTTGGATCTTCTTCACATTTATGTAGGAACCATTCACAAAATTCCATTCTTCTTATATCATCATTAAGATGCAAAGTTTGTACTGGCCGATATTTGTATGGCTCAAAATTATATTTTTTCCAAATTTTATGAATCGTTCCCAATGAAAGATCTATTTCTCTTGCCAATTCTCTAATTGAATTGTTAGGATGCGCCTCAAAATATCCCAGTACATTTATCTCTACCTCTTCACTAACCACAAATTGCTTCTTCGTTATATTCTTCTTGAAAACCTCTTCGTTTCGCCGAAATTGTCTATATAATTCCAAGAAATATCTTCTTTGAGGACTCGCGCGCTCGGGAAACATTGCACTATAATGTTCGCGAGCTCTAATAGTGTCTTTTCTCTGAAATATGTAAGCTTCCATAATATCACATTTTTCCTCATGTGTGAAAACCATCTTTATTAGAAGAAAACACGAAGAAAAAAGCAAAATATCAATGCAAATTTTAAAACACTGACAGATTAATTTGACGGATTGTTATTGAATATATATTTTTTTTTTGATTGGTGCCTACTTGATCTAAATTGTAACAACTATTGTAATGTAGGCTAATTTCATTTTCTCTTTTCCTTTTTTTCTGAGTGGAGTTTTAAATTATACTGTGTCCCATTTTAAAATGGGTACTTTTCTGATTATCTCGGGAATATGCCCCTTTAAAGAAATCACGTGATAACTTTTTATTTTCAATTTTTTTGAGATAATGTATTGAAACATTTTTGTTCAGAACTAAATTCTTTATTCACCCACATAAAAATATACAGGTTGTTCCATTTTAAAAATTACATTTTGTCAAATATCTGAAAAACGCGACGTTCAATTGTTTTTTTGTTTTTATCGTCGTAACCGCCAGGAAAAATCCTACTAGTTTGCTAATTTGGACGACTTCCTAGCTCCAATAATAACGGAGTTACCAATGGTGCGGGTTTAAGTGTGAACACGTTGTATATCATATTTATTTTCGTTAAAATTCAATATTTCTGAAAATATATCCCAGTGATGCCTAAGACATATGAGGAATGCTATTCGTTATACACATTGATTTATATGAGAGAATGCGATCTCCAAAATGATAACATTGGTTTAATGGTAGAATACTCGTAGATTGAGTAGTTGTTTGAGTTATTTCCATCATTTGAAAGATTTTAATAATCCGTCGTCTTGGCAGTCAGTCTAATGTAGTATTCAAGGTAGCTCTGAGAAAGGCTGGATCTTGCCAAGCTCGCGTCTAAAATATCAAGCGAGCCACAAAATTTGTATCCTAGGTATGCCATGAACGACTGAGATAGATATATAAGTCATGTCTGAGCTTAGAGAATTGATGAAGTGTCATTTGTAAATAATCATAAGTCAAATTGACAAGTTGGAAGATATCTTTGCAATTTATTAGCTATTGGCTAATGGCTAATGGCTTTTGAATTTATCGGGCAACAGAAAGGGCGAATGGTTGAAATTTATTTTAGAAATAGTAGTATTTTATTAATTTTAATTTAATTTAATAATTAATATTTTTTTAATGGCGAATGGGTATAGAATAAACCCATTCACCAGGGATGCATATCAGGTTTTTTGAGAAGAATTTCCAGATATTGCATCGCATATGATCAGTTTTCCACATGTGTTCACTGTTTTGTGCAATTATTCAGGGAAGCAGGAAAAGTGGTTCACAAAAAGGGAAATGGTAAGCTAACACTTAGAAATGAGGAAAATGTTGAAGCGGTAAGGCAATTAATAGAAGAACATCCTCAGCTTTCTGTGCGACATTTACACCAAGAATTAGATCTTTCTTATGGACTTGCAAACGTATTCTTAAGCATGATCTGCATCTACACCCCTAACGTTTGCAAGCGACTCATAAAATAGTTCCCGTGGACAGATCGAAACGACAGGAATTTTAAAAAAGATTTATTGATAATTTTGTTGTTAATTATTGAGGTATTGAAAAGGTTACGTTTACTGGTTTCATCTCTTTGGCTACGTAAATTCTCAAAAGATGAGGTTGTGGAGCGCAAATAATCCGCACTTTTTTGTAGAAGCACCCTGCATCCACAGAAAATTGGATTTTTGTCAGCTGTTTGTCAGAGAAGTCTTATTGGACGTATATTTTTTTAATGTATGTCGATTAAAAACATAAAATTTTAAACAGTAGCCAAAAATGCTTACACCTTTTAGGAATATTAAACGCTGCACGTTACAGACTGAAAATCTTGATACCATTTGTAAATATGTTACACAATGATGAATTACAGGAAGGCTACTTCCAACAAGATGGAGCTCGTGTGCATACTACCAAGAAAACATTGTTTTTCTGAGATAATTTTTTGTAGATCGAATTATTAATTTAAATACACCACAATTTGGCCATCTCGTGCCTGCGATTTAACACCGTGCGATTTCTTTTTATGGCCGTACTTAAAAGATTCTATTTTTTTAACACCCGTTTTTAATCTTAATGACATGCAAAAAAGATCACTAATAAGATCGTAGAAATTAATAATTCACCTTGGATCCTAGAAAATGTTATTAACTGTGTTAAGTGAAGAACTTTACGCCATAGAGGTGAAGGCGGTATATATATTACGCACCTTATTTAATGAATATTGTAACGTAATAGATTTTGTTTTGTTCTTCTTTTGATTTAAACAATAGGGTAAACGGATCATCAAAACCCCACACGACAAACTCCAATGGATTACTTCAGAGATGACAAGATTAATTTCTCGAATAAAAAAACGTTTCTTTCCGGAACCAACATATTTGTGTTAAAAGAAAAAAATTGATGATTGCTTCAATGTCATACTTGCTTGGTTTGTATACTGCATTAATAAATTGCTGTGCTTACTTTAATTATTAATTCATCTTTATTCTGAGTATTATGAGATTTTACATACATCTGATTTGTTTTTTGATGTTAGTTTTCAAATTTAATTTTTCGATATTTTTTCATTTAAAAACAGACAAACCCCAAAAACTATATTTTTTTATAATAAATAATTTATATTTATATTAAATACGAGGGAAAGTCAGTAATTAGGTCATAAAAAGGTATTATAAAAATAATTAGAGAAATAGTTAGCCAAAAACAAGTTTTATTTTTCAACAAAGTCTCCATCTACATTAATACACTTATCCCATCGCTTTATCAATGCCCCAATGCCTGCTGCATAAAAGTGTTTGAGCTGGCGTCTGAACCACGTGCGTACCTCTTGTTGAACATCGTTGTCACCCTCGAAATGTTTACCGCCAAGATGCTTTTTGAGTGGACCGAACAGATGATAGTCGCTTGGGGCCAGGTCGGGACTGTAAGCCGGATGTTCAAGAAGTTTTCGCCCTAATTGCGCAATTCTCGCCTGGGTCAAGTGGGCCGAATGGGGCCTGGCATTATCGTGATGCAGCAATATTCCTCTCGTCAGTAGGCCTGGACGTTTTCGTCGAATTGCATCCCGAAGCAACAACAAAACTCTACAGTATGATTCAGCAGTCACATTCTCTTTTTTGTTCTGAAAATTGGCTAGGAGCACTCCCTGAGAATCCCAGAACACGGTAAGCATAACCTTACCAGCTGAGGGCACAACCTTAAATTTCTTTGTTGACGGCGAAGAAGGATGTTTCCATTGCATTGAAGCACGCTTTGTTTCGGGTTGGTAGTGGTGCACCCATGACTCATCACCAGCAACAATCCTATTAAGCATGTTCTCCCCTTCCACTGTGTATCAGAGAGGTGTTGCAAGGACAAGCCCATTCGAATTCTTCTGTGTTCCTCGGTCAGTTGTCTAGGTACCCACAGTGCGCAAACTTTTCGGAAATTAAAACGATCCTGCATCAGTTCGTAGGCTAAACCATGAGAACACCCTATTGCAGTTGCTATACTGTCTATTGTTACCCGCCTGTCAGTTCGAATCATCTCTTCCACCCGTCGAAGTGTTGCATCTGTCGAAATCTGAACGGGGCGGCCACTTCGCTGATCGTCAACAACTTTTGGGCGTCCTTGAGAGAATTTCTCGACCCAGTTATATACGGCTTTACGCGACAAACACTTTTCACCGTAAACAGGAGACATTTCCTTATGAATATCTTTTGCAGAAAGTCCTTTTACCCAGAAAAAACGCACAATAGCACGTTGCTCTTCCACAGTACAATCTTCGAGCACGGTCGCCATTTTAACACTGCCTGTGTTCGCGCACACCAACTGTCACTTGAGAATTATAAAGCTGGATTGTGGTGACACCTATTGATAAATAGGGAAACAACTCACTCCTATTTTCAGCTTTCCTACAGCAGTTTGTGACTTATTTAATGACTTTCCCTCGTATAATAAATAATTTACACATTGCAACAACCAAAACTTTCAAACAAGTTTTCCCTGAAATTTAATTTTTTTATAGACATCGTAGGTTAACTTAATGAATGTCACTTGGCAACTCTTATTTAACGATTTAACCTATTACCAGTAGTTCGACATGTAGTTTACATCCCTTAATCAATCTAACGATAAGACATAACTGATTTAATCCATGGCATACTCTGAAACCTTTTTTTGTGACACTTAACCTTCGTCTTCCGAATTTTTTATTTGCGGGTACATTTCGCAAATAAAGAAAGATTTGAACTCGGCTCTAAAGTTTTAACTGAATAAAACACACTAACCACTATGCTATTTGGGGAACAGAAGATTGTTTCTTAAAACCTCTATTTAAGCTACATGTACCTGCGCAGAACATGATGCGAAGTGGTTCTGTATATTATGCTGCGCTGCGTTTTATGCTCAGTAGTTTCGTAGTAGCTTCGTCTTCTTCAGTTTTTAGAATGGACCCCAATAAGTTCAGGCACTTAAACACAATGCTCTTTGTGCCACGTTTGGAAGATCTCAACAAAAGCCACTATCTTCCTTAGGGAAATTTGAGTGGCCTCGTAGGATTCAATAGATCTTCACCGAAATGTTTTTGTCCTAGTCCCTTCAGTTCCTTACAAGTACATATTGCATGAAGGCTAGTTTCTTCCTGTCTTGCACATCCCCTACACCAAGGCTCCCAAACTAAGCTCATGTTGTATAGATGCTTAAGGACAATGCCCAGTTATCTAGGCGGTGCTAGTCTTAATTTCTTTTTTGTTACTTCTATTAGGTTGTTTGAAAACCTAGCATCCAGCTTTCCTAGTAGTCTTACCATGTTGTTGATCATCCGTTAGCCTCCGTTTCTTTTTATGGTTTCTTTCTAGCCATAACTAGATCTACCTTCTATCAGAATCCTTAGCTATGAAGTTTCCAGTCGAGCCGTTCTTGTCTGATTCATCGGCCATCTCATTGCCATTAATTTTCTCATGTCCTGGCACCCATATCAGTGACGCAGTATCGTCTTGTGCTAGTCTGTTGAGCACTACCTTCGTTTTGTTTTGTTTTAGTTAATAAATTTAGATTATTTAAGTAATTGGCTTCCTTAGCCTCTAGGTAAGTCGGAACGATAAATACTTATATTATGACTTATATAGGGTGTGTAGAAATTAGCGGAAAATCTACAAGTGGCCAAGTTTCCTTTTGTTACTCTTCGATATATTCCTTATAAGTAAACTTCCAACGGTTCATAATAACTTTACACGAGGTCGCTAAAGTTTCCAATTTTTACTAACAAAAATGCAATTTTTCCTTATTTTTCTCCAGTAAACAGTAAATTATTATAATTTTAAACGTTTATTCAAAATTATAATTAATTAAAAGTATAATAAATTAAATAACTGAAGAAATATGTTAAATTATTACATAATTTTTATACAATGTTTTGATGTGGCATCAATGTATAAATTTGTAAATACATACACAATTGTTTCTAACAGGATGCAGGCAAATAAGTGTAGTTGCCAATATTGTGACTAGCACATGCCATTGCGACGTATTAATTTAAAAGTTGTTAAATTTTTACATTGATTTTTTTTTAGTTAAATATTTTCATAAAATGCAATTTACATTTAATCAGTATGCTGATATGTATATGTTTTTTGGTTTTTGCGAAGGTAACGCATATAATGCACAAATTTAATATGAAGCACGCTATCCTAACCGCAAAATACCATCCGTTAACACGTTTAGACGATTAAATCAGCGCTTACGGGAAATTGGTATGCTTGCTCCTAAACATGCTTACGCAGGTAGAACCCGTAGTAGACGCACTATCCATTTGTAGGAGTAAATATTTAAACTAGTAGAACAGGAGCCGACTTGTAGTATTCTAGAAATCGCGCGACAGTTAAATATTCCAAGTAATAAAGCTGTTCATACTGTCTTAAAAGAAAATTACTTGCATCCTTATCATTTTAGGAAAGTGCAGCCACTGTATGATAATGACAATTCAAGAAGAAATAATTTTTCTAACCAATTTCTAAATATTTTGCGAGATCAGGCCGATTTTCAGCAGAAAGTGTTGTGAACTGATGAATCTATTTTGACGAGAGACGCAACGTTGAATAGCCACAATATGCAATACTGGGCGGATGAAAACCAAAGGTCACTAAATGTTTGAATAGGGATTATTAACCGGAGAGTAATTGGACCATTCTTCCAAACCGATTAAATGTGGAGAATTTTCTAAAATTCCTTGAAAATTTGTTTGATGTTTGCCATTAGCTGTTGTTCGGGACGTAATATTTATGTTGGACGGGGCTTCAGTTCAAGATCGTCGAATCTTAATCCCATTGACTTTTTTGTATGTGATTCATTTAACTCCATGTTTATTTCACGCAACCTGCAGACGTCAACGATTTCAGAAATAGAATAGACGCATTTACTACAAAAGGTACAGGATGCTATCCCTATCCGATTTGCACAATGCTGAGCAGCAGATGGTTTGCTCTTTCAACATTTATTGTAATTTAGTTAGTTTTCAGTTTGTAGTGTTACAATAAAGCAATAATCAGTAATATTAACAAAGTAAACTGACATTTAAATTAGATTCAGGTTGCTATGGTTGTATTGTCATTGAATTGCACTATTCATTACAATATTTTTATGAGTTGATGAAACGTTTCCAAATCATCAGTTTTTTTAGCGTTTTAGATTTAAAAAATGGCCTAGAATAGTATAAGGAAGAACTGCACGTGTAGATTATCCACCAATTTATACACATCCTGTATGTTTGATTTTGTTTATTAATTTTAGCATTTTACATTTATGTACATGAATATAAAAACTAGCAGTATTTCCTAATGGTATTGGGAAGTCACCGTAAAAGTCGGATAATAAATTTTAAAAAATCTTCCTGTTAGAAATGTTAGAAAAGTTAGTATTTTCAACAGTAGAAAAGGTTTTCATTTCAACTACGTCTTTCGTAACTAACAAAGAAATATTTCCCTTCGCTGTCACACGCAGAAGCAAAGTTTCTTTCAGACAGTACTTATTACCTTTTCAATGAGCACTGCTGCTTTGAAAATATATTTTCCGTCTTAATTTCAGTAACTAATTTATCATATGTATACAAATAAATCTAAAAATTTTGTTTAAGAAGAATATTTTATTACTTAAATAAAAAAAGTTGATTTCAAGAAGTCGTGTTAATAGACGAAAGAAAAAGCGTTGAATATAACAGTACGCCGACATTTCAAAGAACATTAGCCAGTTGTAAAAATAATTATTAATGCTTTAGCGAATATAATTTCTGGGGTTTACAACATTTAACACAGTTTAGTCTTTGAGTTTGAATATGTTATTTTGTCAGAGAATTTATCTTTGGCTAGCTGCCATTGAATTAGGTGTAAACCAAACATAGCCGCTATAACATCAACGTACAACAAAAGGACTAGCAAAATTCGACCTCCTTTGAAGATTTCTCTAACAATGCTCATTCTATTTCTCGTAGCTGTAGATAAAGTTTACTTTAAACTAAAAGTCTGAAATACAATGTAAATCAAATTATATTAGTGGTATCCACTCAATCCAATTACAATCGTTCAAAATTCTTATGTATAATATATTTTCGCAATGCTTTTTATTAAATGATGATAGTATACTAGACATTCCAGGAATTCTTTACGGAAATCTTAACTATTTTTTGGGGTTTAAAATTAAACATACGTGCATTGTTTATGAATCTTCGACATCTGGATATGATTTTATAAATAAATATGTGGACTGAGATTCGCTACTTTAATTTTTACGATGATTTAAGTGAACAGGAAAATTTTGCTTGAAATGTGTGTAACCTAATTGTATATTCATTCATATATTATGAGTTTTCTTACTCATAAAATTACGCGCTAAATATAAAATATATTTTTTTAATTTTAAGTACTTCAGTTATAAAAAAAAAAAGTAACTCTTTGTAGATTTAGTAACAGACAGTTGAAAATAAAATGCTGAACTCACAAGATATAAGTTATATTTTTTGTCATCAAGTAATTTCTATGACCTTTCAACAAGAAAATATAATTAATATCAATAATATACAGTCCCTGATCATTAAATTATAATCACTTCCGAAAATGCTGTTTTATAAAATTTGCCTTTATGACTGTGATTTGACTTTTCGATGAAATTCTTATTTTAGGGCAAAAAAATATATTTTATTTTTCAACAGAATTCTCCAAATAATCTTATGTTCTTTAGTTAACACACCACTTAATTAATTCGAAATAATTTTTACAAAATTGTGTAATTGGTGAATTAATTTTTAACATCATCAAAAAACAATTGAACTGGAAATAATTATAATTTTTTTTTTAAATAGAAGGAATTTTTAAATGGAAAGAGTTATAAAGTACTTTCAATTACTAATTCAGAAACAAAAGGATATTATTGGAAATCCTAAAAAATTTTAAAATCAATAAAATTGGAACGAAAATATAAAAGTTAATAATGCCTGACACCTCTCCTAGCTCTGATAACTGCTTGTATTCGACGTGGTAGGCCCAGCATCAAATTTTAGATTACTTCTTGGGGAATATTATTTCACTCAAAAAGTAACGGCTTGTTCAAATTTCTGGAGCTTAATAGAAACTTTCTTAAAATCTTTTTAGGGTATCCCATATGTGCTCTATTGGATTTAAATCTGGATCTGAGTAGTCCTTTACTGAGACTTTGGAGTGGAATTTCCACACATGTAGAAAATCAGGATTATTGTCACACTCGCGAAATATTTTAATAAAAAACAACAAATTTCTAATTTGTTCTAGGGAAATAATCAAACAGAGATTGAAAGTCACACTGGAATTAATTCCAAATCATTATACTTTTAACTCTATGAATTCACTTAGACTGGCTCTCTACCAGCAAACGGTCTGTAGGCGCTTATAACAAATGTTCATTTGAAAAGTCAATCTAGTAGCATGTTATTTACTGAGAACATTTTGAAGTATGTCGTAAATTAAAATTTACTACTTAACCTACGAAGTCGTATATTTTGACAGTTTCATACATACAAATAAATAACAAATAATAGGTATTTATTGAAACCTATAACAAATGTTGAAAATGTTGTCCTTCAAGATCAATTCACTTTAAAATCCTCCGTTCAAAATTTCTGATGATATTCTGCAACATTACTGGATTGTTATTTCTGTTCGATTCTCTGTAGCATATCATTCAAATTCAATATAGGTGTTCGAAATATGTTATTTTTTAAATAAGGCCAAAAAAAGAAGTCGCAAGGTGTTAAATCGCATGAACGTGCAGGCCAGGCAATTTCAGTATTTCGAATAATTATACGCTCATCAAAAAATTCTCTTAAATAATCCAAAGATTCTGCAGTACAGTGACAAGGTGCTCCGTCTTGTTGGAAATATGCATTTTGAAGTTCATCATCATGCAACTGATTGACAAATGGTTGTAAAATTTCCGTACGGTAACTTTGAGCAGTTAACGTTCCCGGAAAAATTATTGGTCCAATGATTCGCCTTTAGCTTATCGCTGCCCAAACACCAATTTTCTCTGGATGTAGCGATTCTTCATTAATTACATGTGGATTTTCACTACTCCAAATTCTTGTATTTTGTGAATTTAGGTATCCCGTTTTATAAAACCATGCTTCATCAGTAAAGATGACTCTTTGCGAAAGTTCACCATTATTGTTCATTTTTACAAATCAATTACAAAACTGTAGTCTACGTGGGTAATCAATTTCTAACAATTCTTGTACTGCTGTGACACGGTATGGATAAAGTTGCATATCTTTTTTTAATAACTTGTGAGTTGTACCAATAGAAAGTTTTATTTGTTGACTCAAATGTCGAACAGATGTTTGTGGTTCATTTTCCATTATTTCTTCAACACGATTGACAACTTGAGGTGTACGTTTCTTAACTGCTCCGCTGCCTGATTTTCTTAAGAGACTAGCAGTTTCAGAAAAAAGTTTTAAAGTTCTATCCAAAGTATTCTTAAATTGTATATAATCTATTACAAAATGTGGAAACTCAACTTGAAATTCTACCAAGCAATCTTGAACTGAATAAACCATCAATTTTATTACCACTTCGAAAATAAGCCTGGAGTAAAAAAATTGTATGTTCTAAAGTGAAAGCCATTTTAAAACTGAGAAGCAATTTATTTAAACCAGAATCGACGCACCATTATTTTATGCACTAACTGATATTTGTGATTGACATTATCAAATGTCATTTGGATTTACGTTTACAGAACAAAAAACACATATTAATATATTTGCGTCTTATTCTATCAAAATTTCAAAGTAACCTAGATTGACTTTTCAAATGAACACTTGTTATAGGGACAGGACCGTCGGCGATGATGTAATATTAGTACAATCTTGCTACAAGAAATGTAAAAAAGACATATTTATTTACTATTTTGCGAATTTGTGTAATCTTTTATAATGATTAGAAGGTATGTTCTGCAGGAGACACTTTCAAGTTCTTACAATTGAATTAGTACCATCCTAAAATTTATAAATTTGTTTTAATTGTTTTTTAATAGAACAGATATACTGGCCACCATAAATAAATCAACTATTGATGTATTTTAGTCAATATTTGTTTTTCTGTTGACATTATTTACCTAAAATATGCTTTATAACTTTATTTAGTCTTAGTAGAATGTAAGAGAATACCTGCTACTCGACAACGTGCGAATTTTCATTAATTAATTGGGTTTGAACGAGGCAAGATAACACGGGTCTGCAACCAAAAACTATACATAATTTTTTTACTGCTTCTTATTGCCAGGGTATTGGGAATGAGTATAAACAAGCGCATTGACAGATGTTTTCGTGAAAAAAAGTGTATTTTTTTACTTCAAGTTGTAACTTTGGGATCAATATAACTGGGCTCCTTATAAGGTGTGCCGAAGATACGAGCAAGACACTCGGTTTGGTTTAAGGGTAAAAAACATTAATTTCGTTTCGACGTTCGTATGATATAGCGCGAACAGCAAAACCTCACTAGTGACTACTATATCTGTTCGGCAAATGTGAAAGGTTTCAATACAAAAAATAAAAAGAAAATATTTTACCCAAAGCTATTCGTCTGGTACCTCATAGTTCTGATGATATCATAAGCGCCTCTGAGGATGGAAACATATTACCTCCCTAGAACGAATCTAGTTCAGATTTTTTTTGTTGATGAGGGATTCCAACTTTTTTCAAGATTAAAAAATAAAAACCTGTTGTCACCCTGAACTTCATTTTCGTGGAACAAGCTAATTCACAAAATTCTCTTCAACGAGGAAAATCTCGTTTTTGTGATGTTCACAGGCCAATGAAGTGTTTTGAAATATAAATGATTCAAATGAGTGGCGCCTATTCCTTGATTCGTGAAAAACAAGCAAAGCAGTCTTGCTGCATAATGTGAATAAATTTTCAATTATATTTTTCAAAAAAAAAAACTGTACGTGATGGGTCTGGATGGTAATGAGATCATTTTTGGATTCAGCAGACAAGAAAACATAATATTTACCAAAAACATTCCATACAGCTGAAAAGATATATTTTTTTACAGACTTTTGCAGGATTGTCAATTCGTGATGAAGCACAACCTTTTCCTTACAGTTAAAGCAGTAACTCTGACATTTCTGACCGCTTCAAGCTGGTTACTGAGTTCTGTGCTTGTGAGTAGTTGACCCACCTTGACTATGTCTTCTCGAGTGCGATCCGGTTTCCTTAGATTTTCTAGTCAGTCGACTGAGTGTCGAATGATTAGCGCCCAGCAAATTAGCTATAAAACACATTGTACGTCTTTCTTCTAACAAAGTTGAAGTTCTTACACATTCATCATTGATTAAATGATGTGGTCGGTTCGTGAGTTTGAATTTAAACTTTATTAACTTAAATTATATACAAGTAAAAATTAACAAACTCGTAATTAAAACTTAAATGATGCTTGATGATGACTTCGACGACTCAAGAAAATCTGTTTAATAAAACTTGACGTTAACTTTCGGCTTTTTCAACAGAAATGTCAAAATTACTTTGCAATGAGATAAATCTACTTGCTTATATTCAGACAAAACCAAAAATTTTTAGGAAATACAAAAATTATAGAAAATATATCAAAAAAATTGAGTGGTGCGTTAATTTTGAACATGAGTTTAGGTGGAGACTGTGGCTTGAAATCTAAAACAAATAAAAACGTACTTCATCTCCAATGGAACAATCTGAAAAATAGTGTTAAACGTAGAGTACTTTGACTAAAGTACAACCGTTAAAGATATGCTCTTCACCAAATTGTCAGTGGGATAAGACTAAATTCCTAACATTAAAACAAACCTTTATACCGGGTGTTCTTAAAACAAAAAGACAATGTATGAAAAATGGAAAGATTAAATTATATAGAATATATACTCAAAATATTTTCTCAAAATTTCCTCTCATAACCAAGAAAAAAATGGCAAAAATATTTAAAAAATTATATTTTAAATATATTATAAAGACGATACCTTAAAGTTGAACTCCAATAACAAAAAGAAATAGTTTTATCATTGTCCATTTTGCTTCAAGTTTCGTTCTATTGTAGATCGTTACGTACGTTCGATTCGATTTTTCGATTAAAGATAGACTGTTATCAAATAGGAAGTTAAATTCCCCTAGAGTATACATCTTACTTGTTCTTTTAATTTATCATCTTTAAAAATTCACAACTACAAATCTTTAGCAGCTGACTCAGGATGTCGAACCCTTACAATAACAAAACTTAGACACAATGTTATTTTTCTAGCGTTTTTATGAAAATAAATATTGCCACCTTTAAATTCAATAGCGGCATTCTATTTCTTACTTCTCCTAACTCGTAATACACATGAAGTGATGTCAGTTCTAAAAATTCACAAATTATTCTTAGCATGATTTTTAAAATGGGTTTGTAAATTAAGATTTTCACGAATAGGCTAGAAGAAAAAATCTAGAAAGTCTCCGAGGCCTAAATAAGCGCTTAATGAACAGAGGAGCCTGGAAACCTCTAAAATCTTTTAAAAAAAATCTCTGGAAAATTCTAGAACTTCGAGAAAAGTCTGGAACAAATGGACAAGACTCCAGAACAAATGCAACAGATGAACCTCGACAGTGCGAAAACTTTGGAGTAACGACTAATAGAGAATTCGCAAATTCCAATGAAACAAATGGAACAGAAAAATTCTAGAACGTGCTGGTGTGTACAGTCGTCATCGATTAGGTCACCTTCCCATGACGCACATTAAAATATTTTAACTTGTTACGGAGTTCCACTTTAATGTTTCGTTTTGCATCATTTATACATTGCACCACAGTTTTTGTCTTTCGTCTGTTCATGTTCACATTGTATTAAAAAAAATAACTATTGGTTTAATTATTTAAATTTTCTGTATATTGCGTAAAATAGTTTTTAAAAGCGTATAGACAAAATGTAATTAAACATTATCGTTCCATCTTTATTTTTGAGAGGTCTTAAGGTAATAGAGTTGCAAATTATCTCTCCAATTAAAATTATCTTTTAATTGCATCCAAAGTTCTGTTAATATGTAAATGATATAGAAACTTTGAGTACTGTGAAATGTTTTGTTTTTATTTAATTAGCTCGATACATATAGATATTAACTGGCTATCTCGAACGTAAGAGACATTATAATAAAATAATGGGGGGGGGATACTTTGGATGTAAACATATGGTAAGTGTGTAACTTCAGGGGTACATACTTATTATTTATAAATTTCGAATATTTTGAATTCATAGGCGGAACACGATACAATTTTCAGGGGGTTTCTAATTTTGGGGTTTGCGTCGTAATTGAATATATTGGATTCATATTCTATATAATTACATGTAGATCTCGGTTTCCGGGTTGGAACCGCGTCGAGTTAGGCGTAATTGTCAACGTTTCGTCTACTGTTTCAAAGGACATCTTCAGGACTGTACGTAGATGTTAGTCGTTTCGCAGAAGCTCGAAGAACGCATTTCGCTTTTTTCGGAGCCGATTCGCCACGGGCAATCCATTGTTTCGACTGCTGTTTAGTTTCCGGGATATAGTGGTGTATCCAAGTTTCGTCCATGGTCACAAAACGGCGAAAAAACTCAACTACATTCTGAAATACTTGCAAATTGTCGGCAGATATTCGCATGCGAATTCGCTTTTGCTCTTGAGTGAGTAAACGCGGCACCCATTTTGCTCACAGTTTTTGCATGTGCAATTCTTTATGCAAAACGAAGTGAACTCGCTCAGTTGAGATGCCTGTGGCTTCCGCTAACTCGCGCACTTTCACTCGTCTATAGGCTAAAATCAAATCATATGATTTCGGATGTCACAGCTGATTTCGGGGCTCCAGGACGTGGTGCATCTTTAATGCTTGTGCTGCCACGCTTAAACTCATTTACCCAAAGTCAAACACACTCATAAGAAGGACATGAGTCACCCAATGTAGCTGAAATTCTCTCATGAATCTTCTTCGCTGTTTTCCCTTCCAGGTAAAAGAATTTAATCACACCAACTTTATCCATTTTTCGCTATTGCTCGAAACACTTCTGTTTAAGTAACTGTCAAACAACGAGTTTCTGTCAGAATGACTTAAGACCAGAGAATATTTACTCATAGGAATGACACTTTATGACTACATATACAGATTACATTTGCGCCCTCTATTAGTGTGTGAACCAAGTTAATTGTCAAACCACCCTCGTAATTACATCTTTCCATTTTTCATGCGTTATCTTTTTATTTCAAGGACAGCCTGTATACTACTTAAACCTAGCAAAAAAAATGTTTTTCGCACTTCATGGTTCTTTAATTTTCACGCTAGGTTTAAGTAGCATATAAGTGTTTGTTTTAATGTTAGGAATTGAATGCTATCTCACTGGCGATTTGGTGAAGCCTTAGTCAAAGACTCTACGTTTAACACTATTTTTCAGATCGTTCTACTGAAGATGACAGCTTAGTTGGCCAAATACGAATTTAGAGTTTATTGATTTATATTGTCAATAGGAATTTTTCTCGTTTCTGTTTGTTTAACACAATTCTCACTAAATTCTTATACACATAGACCGGCAAATTTTCAATTTTTTTAAACCGCCTAAAGGTAACCTTCCAGAAGCTCGTCGAAATAGGTATACGTTGCGGTTATAACTAACTCCTTTATCAAGAATTTCTTTTCATCATGCCATTTTTCAAATTCGGGGACAAGAGAAAATCATTGGGAACCAAATCTGGTAAATATAGTGGATAAGGCAGCAATTTATATTCTAATTCAATAAATTTAGCAGTGCTATAGTGGATGAATTAGAGGTCATGCTTTCCTGATGGAACAAAACTTTTTTCTGTATAGAGGTGGTGTATTTTAGTATAATATTGGCCAGTTATTATACTTCCCTTTTGTAAAGAGTCAATAAAGATTAAGCTTTTGAAATTTCAAAAAAGCGTAGGCATAATATTATTGGCTGAAGAAACGGTTTTTGGCTTCTTCGGAACATGTTCATCAAAAGAAACCTATTGTTTTAAATATACTTTTGTCTTCGGAGTATAATGTTGTATCCAAGTTTCATCTACGACCACATATCGACGAAATTCTTTTGGATTTCGCTTGGAATTACAGTCATACAGCTATACACTCATTAGAAATTGCAACACGAGTTTAAATTTACTCAGCGGTAAGCAAACACGACACCCATCTTGCTGTTAGCTTTTCATATGCAAAATATTGTGTACCCATTCAGTTGATATGTTTACGTTACTAGCTACCTCACACTTTAATTTGGCGGTCTTTCTTTACAATGGCATAAACTTTATTAATAATTTCCGAAGAACTGTCTGAATTCCTTCGGATGATCAGAATCATCCGTGCTCATATAATCACTTTTGAAACGAGTGAATCGACTACAAATCATTTCATTGAAAAGAACAAATTCATCATAATATGAATGTAACTCTTCTTCAGTTTCTTGAATGTCTTTATTTCACGTAAAAATAATGTTTGTTTTTCATCCGAGCGAAACTTCTTTCTAATAAGAAAAATTTGGATTTGGAGAATAAACGGAGGTTACTTTGTGTTAGGTAGATCTGGCGAATAGTGTGGGTAAGGCGCAACTTTAAATCTCAGGTGATCCAATTTTTCGCGAATAACTTGACTTGTGAGAAAGGGCATTGTTGGGATGTCTCTTTTATAGGTTATTGCAGGTTGTTTTTCAGAAATCGCGTTCTTCAATTTGGCTAGTAAAGTGACAATACGGTTTGTCAACGGTTTTCCTTGTGCGAAGTAGACGATGAAAATTATCTTCTTCGAATTTCAAAAAATTGTAGCCTTTACCTTTTACCTGAGAATTCATTTTCCATCTCCTATAATTAAACGGAACAAAGAAGATGAACAGATTTCAGTCCTACCCATTAAGTTGTGCTTCGTGAATTCACGCGGTATCCATCTGGCATGCTTCAAAACAAATTGGAAATATATCCCGAAGCAATTATCGAATGGATGATAATCAATTTTCGAAGGTTAACCCGAACGAGGCTGATCATTTAAACTAAATTCACATTTCTTAAATTTCACTAACTATATTTGAATAATATGTACGTTTAAAATGCCCACTTTCACAAACTTCCTATTGCGACGGACATATTATTTCCTTTTTGAAACTCATAGAACAAACAGTGCTTAAAATGAATTTTATTGAGAGGCATCTCTCTGCTTTGTAAGCACAATATGCACTGATGGCTGTATTATGAATATTGCGTATATTTTAAATATACAGACTGTCCCGTAAAAAACGCCAACATTCATAATTGCGTTATTTATTGTCCGGTTTTATTTAAACAAAAAGTAAATTTAATAGCATCAAAAACACTATAAGATAGCAGTGTTTTATTTGTTTTCAATTGTTTTCATTAATGTCAAACGACAGTCAAGTTTTTTATTTTAAATGGCAACATATATATTTTTAGCTATATTCGGATTGGTTTTTTTTTTCTGAATTCAACGGTGTATAACATGTTTATTTTTGATAAACGTTTATTGCAAAAAAAACTTTATAAATTTCATATTTGTCTTCCATTATTTATAAATATTCGAATGTGTCATGAAACATTGGAAATGTAAGTATTATAAATATTATTATAAGAAACAAAACACTTTACAATAAATGTTGAAATTGCCCGCCACCTTGTTCAACACATATCGCACATCTCCTAATTACTCCAAAGGTCGTATTTAAAAGACAAGCGGTAGGTACTTCTTGACAAGTGTTAATAATTCTTTGTCTTAAAATGTCAACATTTTCTGGAGTTGTTAAATAAACTCGATCTTGTAGATAAGCCCACAGCCAAAAATCGAGGGGCGTAAGATCCGGTGAACGCGCAGGCCACTCGATAGGACCGGATGTTCCTATCCACCTATTTCCAAATTGGGTGTTCAACAAATCAGTATTTACTCTGGCGTTGTGCGCGGGAGCCCCATCTTGTTGAAAAAATATTCTATTTAAATTTGCCAAAGGTAATTCATCTAAAAAGTTTTGGAGATTTTCGTGTAATAAAGTGTAGTATTTTTCTTTATTTAAGCAACCATCTATGAAAAATGGCCCAATTAATTGATCACCTAAAATGCTACACCAAACATTTACGTTGAAACGTCTTTGAAAATTGTTTTCAATTACTAATCTCGGATTGTCTGCACTCCACTGTCGATGTATGTATCTATTAAAAATACCGTTGTTGCTAAAAGTGCATTCATCAGACCAAATTATCCTTCTGTAAAAAATCTGGTCTTGTTCTAATGCATTTAAATAAAAACGACAAAACTGGATTCTTCGGCCAGGATCATTTTGTTCTAATGCATGAACTTTTCGAGCTATGTACGGTTTAAGTTTGTGTTTTCTTAAAATACCATGAACTGTATTTTTTGATACCCCAATATTATGTGCAATTTCGCGAATCGAAGTTCGTGAATTTTGCTGTACTGAGTGTACTGCAAGAAGAACATCTAATTCCTTATCTTCGGAGAATTTCCGTTTTTGTGTTTTTGGTTTGGTAAATGATCCATAATTTCTTAAATTCTTTTCAATTCTCTGAAATATTTTCGAACCTGGAACTTCTCTGTCCGGAAAACGAGCACTGTACCGACGAACTGCTTGAAGGCGATTTTTATTACATTCAAAGAACACTTGTAACATGTCCGTTAATTCATTGTTATTCATTTTTAACGAAAATACGCTTTTTGTTGCGGCAAAACGTTCAAACAGGATAATACAGAAAACTTAATAAAGTCAAACTGACACTTAAGGCACATTGACATAATGCTAGTGGACTGGGCCAAGTCTACTATAATGAAAGATGAAATTTATAAAGTTTTTTTTTTATTTTTTATTATTATGAGATGTGCGATATGTGTTAAACAAGGTGGCGGGCAATTTCAACATTTATTGTAAAGTGTTTTGTTTCTTATAATAATATTTATAATACTTACATTTCAAATGTTTCATGACACATTCGAATATTTATAAATAATGGAAGACAAAGATGAAATTTATAAAGTTTTTTTTTTGCAATAAACGTTTATCAAAAATAAACATGTTATACATCGTTGAATTCAGAAAAAAAATACAATCCAAATATAGCCAAAAATATATATGTTGCCATTTAAAATAAAAAACTTGACTGTCGTTTGACATTAATGAAAACAATTGAAAACAAATAAAACACTGCTATCTTATAGTGTTTTTTATGCTATTAAATTTACTTTATGTTTAAATAAAACCGGACAATAAATAACGGAATTATGAATGTTGGCGTTTTTTACGGGACAGTCTGTATATAGTGGCAGATAATGTTAATACCACTACGAAAATTGCCGTAGCGACCGGTAGCTTACGTCTTCTAAAAATAAAAAGTTTCGTCAAAAATAATAATATAATATTCCATTACAATTGAAAACTTTGTTCTATGTCTACAATCGGTTTACTGCGATCATTTTGCTGTGGACACACTTTATCTGCTTGGATAAATTCTGTTTTCTACTAACTGTGTACGAGTAACAATAGAAGCTCTTCATTTAAAAAGCTTAGTTATCCTACATCTGTACTATAAATTTTCTTTAATTTTATTTCGCGAAATAAGATTTCTTTTTAATTTAAATCTACAACGAGCAAGATGCATATTACGCCAAATAAAATAAATAAGAATTTGTGCTCATTCAGAAGTGGCAACAATTAACTAATGGGGCCTTCACTGGATGAAAATCCATTATAAAATTAAATGCGAAACACAATTATGTAATTTTCACAAATAGATTTCACATTTAATTTTAAGAAGTAGGAATGTATATATAACCCGAAATAGTACTGAAAGGTGCTTCTCATCAAAGTGTAATAGCAATTACTGATTTAAATGAAGAAAATATCCTAGGAACTAGTACAGCATGTTAATATTGTAATAAAAGAGAATGGACTTGGGAAATTCGACAACTGAAACAGGGATAATGATATCACATTTAGCACTGAGAAGACAATTATACGAAGCCGGTTTAAAATGTACTGTTTACGTATCAACATTATACTGCCGAGAATTTAAAAAAGGACAAATTAATATTTACATATTTTTATTCAATCAAATCGCTTACGAAAATGTTTTCAATAAAATGTTGAATTATTGAATCGAAATGAACAATTTTTCTAATTTAAATGAATTGTGTATAGTTATGAGGTCAAGTAGAAACAGTTGCAGACCATTTTAACGAATAAAGGGAAATAAATGCACTTTGTAGACTTAAAAAAAACACTTTCAATAACACTGTGGCCCTGCATTGCAACTGAAAGTCCGGGGCTACTTTATTTTATTACTGGCAGAAGAAACCAACAGCACTATAAAGAATTTAAAACTATTATGGCTGTTTCATCCTCCTGGTTTGAAGGAAGTTCGGTATGTATCGACCGAAGTATAAGTTGAAATAATACAATAGTTTTTGTATAACACTAATATATTTACAAGCTTAATCTTGGAGTTCCGTTAACTTAATGTAAATACAGTATCTGGTCTTAATACTAAAGACCGAGAAAACTAGCTAATAAATAATATTTGCTCCTATTTAGATCACTGAGATCTTAGTAGGAACTGTTATTTAGATCACTGAGACCTAAGCTTTAACTCGAAGAGATCGTACTTGGAACTGTAGTGAGCTCTAAGAGATCTTGTTTGGAACTGTTTCTTCATTCCCTTATTTTTCGGCAAGAAAGTTTTGTCCCCGCCAGTCAAAGAGAGGGAGAAAACAATGAAATAGAGTATACGGAAATTTCCATACCATTATTTTTACCTTTCCAAGAAAAGTATATGCTGTAGTTTCCAACGTCATAAATGTATTAAAATAAACAATATACCGGAAACCCTTAATTATAGAAAATAAAATACCTCTTAAAGTGATAAATATACAATGCACAGAGATAACCTAATAGTTCGCAGAATCGCATTGAACCGAAACCATTTAACCTATTATAATAATATATAACAGGAAATATGTACAATAAAACTTATTCTATTATACTTATGCTTATCCAAATACATTTACATAATGGATGGATTAACCAGAGGGTTGTGCCTGTAATAAAATAAATAGTTTTTATGACTGTAGAAAATAAGACAATGAAGAAATGTAATACCTAACCAGGCCTAAAGTAATTAACAATATTAAATATATCTGAACTCCAAGGCCTTTTCTATTATATAATATTTTCAATTTAAAACTAGGATTGAACATAAATATACCTACATCTATTTGCTTATATCTAAATGAAACAAAAATACAAAATTAAATCTATTTTGCCCGAACAATAGCATTCCTTCAATAACACTGGTCTACATTACAACTGGAGGTTTGGAGCCAGTTTATTTTGTTACTCGCACAAAGGAACCAAGAGCAGTAAAAATAAATTAAAACTACTATACGATTTCTTAGTTCTGTAAAATCACTCTTATTGGAATACCCAAGTGTATAATTTAAATCCGGCTCTCGTAGGACCAAATGTTGGAGTTCCAGTTATCGTAACCACTTTCGGATAAGTTTGATATAAACCAGGAAAATGGCCAAGGTTTTTGTATCAATTAGTACCCATTCATGGAAATACTAAAATAGTAGGTATTGTTAGTAAATTATCCTTCAAAAAGTGGAATCATTTTCGATAGATACTGTGTAATTCTTTTTAGATTTTGGTAATGAATATCTTTTTATCAGCTTAGCGCTTTCGATTTTTTCTGTTTCCAAAATTATAAATTTTTGGCAGAAACCTCTGTTGAAGGAAAAAATATAAATGTAAATTAGTGAACAGTTTGAGCATTTTGAGTCTTTAATTTGCATTATTTTAAGAAAATATTGCGGGGTTAAAAGGTTCTCGGTAAAATTCTGTTTTAAATGTTGATTTCCATAATTATTATGGAAATTAAAAATAATAAATCTAAATGTTTATTAATTTAGGTTTCTACTCAAATTTGTTTCAAATTATTTTGTAATGAAAAAGGTATCGACCGTTCACTTCTTGACAATATGCAAGTCTGTAAACAAATTCTTGAACGGCATTCGCCAAAACTTTCTCACGAATTAATTGCACTTCCTCCATTATTCTCTGCCCGTGTAAACCACAGATTTCAAATGACCCCAAAAGAAAACATCTAGGAGTTTTAAATCTGCAGACTATTCGGCGCATTTAATGAATCCTCTACGACCATTCAACGATTTGGGAATGTTCCGTTTAAAAAACTTCTAACATTAAGAGCATAGTGAGAGGGTGCTCCATCATGTTGGAACCAAACACTTAAAGGTAATTCCCCATCTTCTTCAATATTGAGAACAATTTGATCACGTAAAAGATCTAAATATTTTTGCCCGATTAGTATACCATGAATGAAAAAAGGACCAATAATACGGTTTCTGAAAATACCAGTCCAAACGTTTAATTTCTGCGGATGTTGTGTATACATTTCTAGCATCCAATGTGGGTTTTCTATTGACCAATATCGACAATTATATCCATTCAAATAAAACATTGCCACGTAGGAAATTGTGTGTAAAATATTGGTTATTTTTACGAATCTCCATCACTCTTCCGCAACATTCAATTCTACGATCATCGATCACCGTCCAATAATTCTTGTACTAAATGTGTTTTGTACGGATGATATTTTTTGTGTTTCAATATTCTGGCTACTGATCGGCAACTTTTATCATAGTTTAGTCAGAACGATATAGTAGAAGTATGTGATAATTCTTCTAATACTATAGCAATATTTTGAGCAATAACTTCATTAGTTGCGACTTTTGGACTTGTACTTTTCGGTAAATTTCTAACATTTCCGGTCAAGTTATACCTTCTCAAAGTTTTACTGACAACAGTTCATGGTATTGGATGCCGATTTTGAGTTCTTCTTCATGAGTTCTAACGCGGTCACTAAAACCAATCATCAACAGAATTTACATTCTTTTTCAGTTAATTGAACCATTATTAATATTTGGACCTCTACAAAGTTAAATCTGACAGTTTAAGTAAGTCAAGTATTGAATTTTAGTTCTATGGCTTACTAAACATAAACATGATTTTAAAATATCAGTTTTAATTAAATATCTTTGTCGTTGTTGAACAAAAGGGTACCAAACTTTATTTGCCAACTCCTAGAGCAGAGCTCTATTAAAATTTGTAAAAATATACAGGGTATTTCTTCTAGAATAAGAAAGTTAACATCGTTGCCGGCTAAACTGGTAGTCTGATTTGGATGTAAGTATACTCATCGAATCAACGACTTTCATTTAATTAATTGTGTCTTATTAAAATCTAGGTAGCCATATCGAAGATATTCAAATAGATTCATACATTTGCCTAACATTGTATAATTAAAAATTTAAAGGGAAAAATAAGGAAGCAGAACTTATTATTTTAACGTCCTTCAATGCGTCATTGAAAGTATTATACTAAGATAAATGGCTTAATTTCCTAGAATTCAAGCGGCTGACCGGGTGCAGAAATATTAATCTTGAGACCCGTCATTATCACCGTCGCGTGTACTTAATTTATCTGTGCTGTGAATATTTATACCGTTACCAAGTCTTCGAACGAATTCTCTCGAGATAAATTTCCGTTTTATTCACGTACTAGACATCCCTTCGAAAACAATAGGTATTGTGCTGCGCGCCCTCCATATAAACGGGAAGAATCACGTCTCCAAGAAAAATAAGTTCCCTACTCTAGTCCGCTTTTATCGAAAATAAATATGATCATACACAACGTATATCGGTATATTCGATTGATGTTGACATTTATTAGCTTTCAAAAGATTTTGTCGTATCTTTTGTTGGAAAATTTATCGAATATATATGTAGCTTTTGTTTGCAGGGACGTATCCCAAGTCAATAAAGTTAATACATTTTCTTGAAGTTGCTCTAATTTTAAAAAGAGAAAAAATGTAGAAAGATTTTATTATTGTTTTAAATTTTCGGTAAAAAATTATAAGAAGGGAGAATCAATCAAGTGCTGTTTGATTGTTAAATATCATAATGCATATGCAAAGTTATTTTCAATATCATATTCCATAAGGCAGTGTGCTAACTTCGATACCTTATTTAATATACACAACGGGTTTTCCAGTATCTGAAGCAACTACCGTTGTCACATTAGTACAAAATATTGCCGTCTTAGTGTCACAACAATCCAAAGCACACAAAATTTGCAGGCTAATTTAAAAAATATTGAAAATTGGCTCGAAAAATGAAAAATTACAGCCAAAATTGACAATTTTTTAATATTATGTTTACTATGAGACAATTATCGCTAGTGATGCTCGGTGTTTTGCAATTGCCTCAAGTGGACTAAGTTGATTATCCTGATTTCCATCTAGATAGGAGAATGTTACAAAGGAAACGTATTCAATAAACCCAAGCAACTGGGAATCAAGTCTGGAAAAATGTACTGGATGTTAAGAAGTAAGGCACGGATGATACTAGGCAGTAAATTGCTTTTGTACAAATTTATATTGAAGTCGATTTGAACTTTATAATATAGAATTAAGGGGTACAGCCAATAACTTAAAATTAGGCGTTCTTAGGAAATTTAGAAATAAAATGCTTAATTCACCGTGGTATGTGCTAAATGAAATAATTCATTGAGATAAAAGTTTTGTTAGTGCGTAACGAGATCAAAAGTTTATTATATTTCACTACAATAAACTTTAAATAGATCCTAGTCTTCTAACAACAACGCTGTTAGACAACGAAGGCGAGAGACGAGTAAAGAGGTTCAAACCACAGTACAATACTAAGCAAGCCACACACGCTCCGGTTTGCCGGAGAGGCCGGACTGCGCAGTTTAACCTGCACAGTTTTACCCGATTTCCGACGACGATGACGCGACTCCACACACGTTCCGGTTTGCCGGAGAGGCCGGCCTGCGCAGTCGGACTGTACAGTTTCACCCGAGTTCCTCCGACGACGAAGACCCGACTATATACACGTTCGGTAAAAATCGGTTGTATTTTTATAATTACTATATTTTAAAATCATCCATGGAAGACGACGCTATAGCTTCGGTGGGCTTAGCCGTTGTTCTTAACAGGAAGAATAAAAAACAAAAAAAACGTGAAAAATGGGCCAAAGATTGGCTCTTAAAACGAAAGACCTACAGCCATGTCAATTTATTAAATGAATTGAGATTCGAACCACTGGATTTCAAAAATTATTTACGAATGGATGAGGATATTTATCGTAAACTACTATCAATGGTTGCGCCTTTAATTCAAAAAGAAGACACCATAATGCGGAAAAGTATTTCTCCACATGAGAGGTTAGCTGTTACCCTACGATTCTTCGCAACTGGAAGGAGTTACGAGGACTTAAAATACACTTCAGTCATTTCACCTCAAGCTCTCGAGGTGCTTCTTGGCCGCTTAAAAAGATCATCATATCATAATACCACAATTTAGGCCGATAAACATCATCAGCAGAAGCCCCTGACTTGAGAGAAGATTCATATTTTTTCTTTTCTTTTCGGACGCTGCTTCTTAAATTATTTATTTTCTTTGCCACTATATCTTTGTTTGGTTCTGGATCCGATTCCTTTCATTTTTCTATCAAAACCTTGTAAGCTGTTTCCCGTAGCTGTCGATCATGGTACTCTTTAGATTTTATTTGCCATAGACATGGATACGATTTATACAAATCGATAAATTCTTCTAATATTTTACGGCTCATTATTATAATATTATATAACAATAATAATATTATAATTTATAGACACGTATACAGGTATAGAGTATATTGTGTAACAAGATGTGAAGGAAGTAACAAGTAAAAATGTAAATAAAGCAATGAAATACGACGCAAACCGAACAAAACCGAACCAACTCAACTGGTCGCACGATGACATACACGCTCCGGTATGCCTGTACAGTCATAACTGCACAGGCCAAAAGAATAGTTTTTCGATTCTTTTCCGGCCGCCTGTACAGTCCACGAAAACTGCGCGAACTTGTCACACACACGTTCCGGAAAAACTGTACAGTCCGACTGCGCAGGCCGGCCTCTCCGGCAAACCGGAGCGTGTGTGGCTTGCATTACAGTAGGATCACTTCTTGTCGGCATCTTTGATCTTTGAAATAAAACCATGTGCAACTGCACATGTACTCTTTCTTTTTCAAACATGTACTTACAGTAAACCTAAGGGATATCAGTTTGAGTTTTTGAACAAGCCGACTAGCTATCTCAGTTGAAACCTAGAAAAGAAATATATGCGCAATTTCTGCGCGTGTTACCATTTTATTTCAATTATTTTCAAGAGTGATGCAACTGGTAAGGTTTATACCGTAGTTTTCAAATCATCAGATCCAAATCAGATATTCCAAAATGAAACCAACAATCTCTCATGACGTTATCAGTTTTACCTACATTTAAAATCGTATCTATTCAATAGATTTTTCCTAATTAAACGTCGAATGGAATTTACTTATATTACTTTGAAGCCGGGATACCACAAATTAGCGTAATTGGCCCAGGATTATACCTGTTGTTTACAGCAGAGAAATACCTAAGAAGCCAACTGGATCAACGTTTGGCAGAAGCACATTTGGATTAAATTACTATAATTTTATTGTCTTCTCTGTAGAAAATACAAGTCAATATCGAAAATAAATGTTGATTTATAAAATAATCTTGAAGCCTATTTGGATCTACACCATTTAGCTTCGAGGCTCAGTCACATAATCTAATCGAAATACATCAGAGATTTCAAACCAACATTCTGCCAATCATCACTAGTGCGTCATAATATGTTCTAAATTCCACAATACGAAGATATTTGATAATTTCTAACATTTATAGTGAAGTGAAGTGAAGCGATTTAATGGTAAATACAGTGATGCCCACTCTAACGTTATAGTGAGTGTCTCGCTTGATACAACAGATAAAGTGCGGTGTTTTAAACGTTTCAATCTATCGAATATAGGAATTAGTTATTAGACTAATAACTCAGCTCCACTTCTAATATTTAATAGAATATTAAAGACAATGATTTAGTAGAAAAAAATTCCTGTGTGATTTTCTTAACGTTACATAACACTTACTTAATGTTCCAAAACTAAACTATAAACCTTTGGAGCCAATAAAAAAGTAGGTAATTAGAAACAACGAAGGTCTTAGTGAAGTATAAGGAAACCGTGTCAAAGCGTTTTGCGAATTAAAAATGGACGAGAAATAGTGAATAAAAAGTGAAAGTTTACGAGCTTAATTACCAAAGATTCTGGTGCGCATAGTTTTAGAATAATGAAACATCATCTAAAAGCGAAATTGTCAGTAATATAATTTACAAACTTAATAATAGAAGCAGTAAAAAGTTATAGCAAAAGATCAAAGAAGAAAAAATAATACTAACAGTGATAAACATCTATAGTTTATAGTAGACAGGTCAGGACTCAGTCCATTGACAGAATAAGTGGTTAATAGAAAGAAAATATAGACAGTAGAAGTGATTTATCTCTATACAGAGGTTGCTGAAAATGTAAGAACAGTTTGTAGAAAGCATTTCTTACGAGAGATTCACTTAGGAACCGCTTTTCGGTGCCAGCAGGAATAGCTCTTTGTTGCCTATTTCAGAAATTTTAAAAAGAAACAACTCGTTTGAAATCTAAAAATGTTAAAATGGAAAAATTGTTGAAAGACCTTACAGCGATAAATGAAGGACTCAATAAGGCAGATACCGCAAAAAGTAAATTTGAAGAAAATCTAAAAATAATGCTTAAGTTAAAAACATAAAACGAAGAATTAAAATTGCTGCATAAAGAGGCAATGTGGGAGAATTCACGTGTTGGAAAGAGCAATTACCAAGGATGTTATTATACATGGAATCGTAGAAGATAAAGAAGAAACGGAGACAAAACTTATGGTAAAAATAGATCAAACTTCTCAGTATATGACAGTTAAGATAGATCAACAGAAAAATATGTACGATACAAAAAGATTAGATAAACCTGATAAAAAATATACAGGGTTCCCAGGAAAATGTGGGAAATCTCTCGGATGCAGATAGAACATGAAAAAATAAGATGACAAGTTCCTATAAAACTTTTTTTTACAAGCCCTTCCTACGGAGATATTCGTCCCTGAAGGGACGCTGGAAATCGGTTTATCTTGAATTTTTTTTAACTACTTAATATAAACTCAGTGGTGTCCCAGGAGGCACATTAACGAAATTATTGAAAAATTTAATAAGATGGTTCAATATGGGCTCTGTGAAGTCTGATACACTCGCGGGCACGACGAATTAAGGACTGCTGCACCCGCAACAATAACCCAGACGTGTTCCTTATCACATCACAATGAAACGTGATTCTCTGCAGAAGTTCCTCCCTGGTGTCGACCGTAAGGAATACACCAATTTTTTGAGGTGTGAGGTAAAAATTCAACGGCGTTAGGTCGAGAGATATAGGAGGCCAGGCAATAGGTCCTCCTCTACTTGTTCAACGGTTTGGATAGACGTTATTCAGGTGCTCCCGCACACGAACGCTGTAATGAGGTGGTGCGCCATAGTGCATGAAGTACATGTTTCGGCGGGTTTCAAGTGGTAAGTGCTCTATTAAATTTCGAAAAGGGTTCTGAAGAAACTCCAAATAAAGTTGTTCATTCAATCGTTCTAACAAGACGAATGGTCCAATCAAGAAATTGTCAATGATTTCTGTCCAAATATTAATTCATTGGAACTGATGTTGATGATGCGAAACAATAGTGGCATTAGGATTTTCATCAGCCCATGCATGTGTGTTGTGTAAATTGGTGATACCATTTTTGGCAAACCTTGTTTCATCCGTGGAAAGAATAATGCTCATGAAGTTTACATTATTTCGTTGCTGATGCAATACCCAGTTTGCAAACTGCATTCTACGAGGATTATCTTCAGGAATAAGTTCATGTATTTTTTGCAAATGATATGGATATAACAGCTGTTCACGAAGAACTCTATGTACTATTGTCTTCGAAGTATTAAACTGTGCTGATAATTGTCGAGTGCTCGTTGATGGATTGTCATCTACAGCATTTAAAATATGTTCCTCTACTCGCGGCATACGTACGGTTCTTCTCACACCAGCATCATTACTATTTTTTTCCAAACTTTCCTAAACTTATGAAGAAAATCAATAATATGTATTAGATTATTAACTGGAATCGCCCACCATTCTCCCTTAGACTTTGGTCAAATCGTTGAAATGTTTTCTGGTTTGGTAGAGCACGATTAGGAAATCTTTCGTGATATAATCTTCTGGCTTCTAAAGCATTGTAAGACGCAAGACCGTACATCATATGGATATCTGCATACTAAATAAACGTGTATTCCATACTTCAAATAAATTCACAATTAAATTCACCACGAAATCAAAAACCTACTAAATTAATATTGAATAAAAGGATCAATATGTCAGCGATGTGAAAGACGACAAGTTCTAAAATGCCGTGTATTTTATTTATTTCGTACCACAGTAACGTTTGCAACAGCAATGGGTTTTTTGGTGCTGATAAAAACTAAAACGTACATTTTTTACGAACATAAGTCGAACTTTTTCTCGTAAACGGTTCATTTTATCGACAATAAACAAGAGTACCTTTTTTTAAATCTACGGTTCAAGCTACCCAGTTTTATTTTTTTGAAGTCTTTATAATACAGGGTGTTAAAAATATAGGCATTCAGTTGTAAAGATTAGCCCGCCTCTGGTAAACTAAAAAAGCTAAATTTGTTTCAAGCACACTATTTTAGGAGGTCCTTACTAGTGTCCATCACATTAAATTTTTATTAAATTATATTGATAATTACTTTAAAAAAAATTTCAAAAAAAAACGATTTCCAGGGTCGTCTTTCAGGGACGCATATCTCCGTAGGAAGGGCCTGTAGGAAAAAAATTTATAGGAATTTGTCATTTTATTTTTTCATGTTCTATCTGCATCCGAGAGATTTCCCACATTTTGCCGCACACCCTGTATAATGGCTAACATAAGTTGAATTAGTAACAACAAAATTGAAGAGAAAAATTTTAAAGGACAAGAAAAAATACAAAGGTATTTTTAATAATATAAAATATAATATATATAAAATATAACGACGCCCTTCGAAGGGCGTCGTTACTTCACATTGGTTATGTGGACGGGGGGAGGTACTTCGGCTGTCTGACAACTGGCAGCGCTGAATTTACTTCTACGCTCGGTCTGGATAATTTCTGTGATGTGGCGATGTGGTTCTTTTTTGTGAATGTGTCTGAAGATATCCTTTCTCCAGCAGGGGCGTACCGATGAGCATGTAGAAAGGCGAAATACGTATCTACGTCTCTGGAGAGGGATATATTCGGACACGTTAACAAAAATATTAATAGTGAACCTGTATTTGTGTTCTTCACACCAGATTTTTAATAATATTTTATATTATTAAAAATACCTTTGTATTATACAAAACTGGTGGGGTTTACCTACTCGTGTATGTTTCAATTATTCTGAGACAAGAAAAAACTTAAAAGTAGAAATAATCGTATATGGGTAGAAGGAGAATTTACAAAAATAGTACTAGTCGAACAAAGGGAATTAATAAAATTTATGAATAATGTTTACAGATCTTTGATGAACTATGAAATTGAAATAATAATGAAGAAAGAAAATATAGTTATAAAGATTAATATGGTGCGGACATATTTTCAGACGAGGAAAGTAGAGTATCTCAGTCGATTCTAACACCTTCTCATTGACCTTGATCGTATATATATTGGCGATCAAGGTCAATGAGGAGGTGTTAAAATCGGCTGAGGATGACGGACCTTCCTATACAGGGTGAAGGAGAATATGAGATGAAGGTTAAGTAGGAGGTTCCAGAATCATATTGGTGATCAAGGTTGATGAAGAGGTTTTAGAATTGGTTGAGGCTGATAAAGGTCATTTGAAGACTAAAGAATAAAGAAGAATGTTAGGATCGGGACAATATTATAATATATATATATATATATATATATATATATATATATATATAATGTTTGCTTGTGTTAAATGGATGCTAGTATCATAGAATATGTTGAAGCGAAAGTTTACTGAAGTACCACAGAGTACTTTATGTTCTTTAATAGTGGAAGAAAGGACAGGAGCAAGTAAGATGGATAATAGTGGTGGGCGCCAGCAAAGAACATACTGAGAGGAGGGCCAAAGATAACATGAAAGGAGCAAGCGAATGATGACGAGTTTTTGACGACAGGAATGCATGGCGACGAATAACGAAGCAGCTAAAAACACCAGGAACTATAAGACGAAAGAAAAGAAAATGTGGACTAATCCACCACAAGAAATGGATTGAATGAGTGAAAAACAGCTACAGTTTCCCCGGAAATGTATAGCTTCAAATATATAATCAAATCTTCAAAATAGATTTTCTTACAAAGTTTTGGGTGAAGAATTTTTGAAATCGTCAAAAATTGACGTAAAATATTCTTCGCCTTGTAATACAGATTGAGATAAATTGTTTATCATAATCCAATCCGAAAATCGTAAAATAAAAATTAAAATTAATTTAGACCTCAGGAATTTGATAAATAAACCTTACCTCATTACTATCCATCAAAGCTCAGTAATTCAGTTATAGCTTATTGTGTTATCAGCTGTAAATATCCCAATTCTAGAGGCGCGCTTGTTAAACTATGTTAGATAACAGAATCCCGAAGTTTTTCTAATATAAAAATTAAATTGTACTAAAGTCTCTTTACCTTGTTCTAAGTTTCCTACCTGATATTCTAAAGAATTTATTTATTTAATTGAGGAAAATGAAGGAATCTTACTTTAAGAAATGGAAGAAACGGCTTACTTCTGTATAACAATAAATTTGTCAAACTACGCCATTTCATAAAAGTTGAAACTGATCGCTCGTACAAGAAATACATGTCCAGTAACGAAAATGGATTTGTAGAAGATTCAAAGCAATTTTGCAACTACATTCGCCAGAACCCGCGCAGTCGCACGTAAACCTGCAAACCAAATATTAGTATCTGATGGTTTTATTAAAAACGCTAAGAAAAATACTCTACAGGTTATAATGAAATATAAAGCTCCTTTGGGATGAACAGTCTCTTAACCGTTTCACCCTCTACGGACCATATATAAAGTTTATGAATCCCCATTTGCCTATAAAACTTTACGAGTTCTCATAGAACTGCGTAATAATTTTTTTTCCAAGTGCGTCAATGCCGATTATACTTTATGATAATATAGCATTTTATCTTTGTTTAAGTGTAATACAAAAATAAAAATTTTATTTAATATTATATAGAATATATATATATATAAAATATTATCAAATCATTATTGCAAAGAGGGTTTAGATGTGAATAATGAATATGAAATAGTTTAAATGTTAGAATAGAAAAAAAATATCATAAAAAATTGTTGAAAGATGTGACATCGTCTAATGTCTAATGTATTAAAGTACTAAGGAAATTGTTTTTATATATTATAAGTAGTCAGAACTTTTGGTTAAAAAAAAGGGTTATTGATTGTGGATAGCAACGAAAAATGTTGAAACGAATAAACATAAAAATTTGGAAAAGCCAATTCATTGCATATAATGAAATAAAAAAAAATAAATGTGTTAAACAATAATGTAAAAGAAAAATACCTATATATACACAAGTGTCCCGTATCGTTATGTTCAAATGCTAGGAGTGTAAAGTAGACTTCATTTCAAGTAACAAAAACGCAAAACTTGTATATCCATTTTTATTTGTTTCAAAGTTACAGATCTATGAATGTGATTGTCAGATAATGGAAAAAAATGTAATCCTAAAGTCAATACAAACTGATTTAAAAAAAAAAAGTTATACGATTCAATAACAGGCCTGTGATTGTTAAAGTCGCATAATAAAATGTTATCCTAAAATAAATAAACACGTGTCGTAGTGCATACAGTAATTTCTTGGAGATCTACAAAAAAAAAGTACAGGAAATTGATTTATGATAAAGAAGGTTCTTACTTATTTCGTAAGTACTCAACCATAAATATCATACAATAAGCAAATGTTCAGATGACTGTTAACGTTGCATTTTTTAATAAAGGATTACAATACGTTTCAGTTCATACAACAGCTTATTAGTGAGTGGACACGTTTTCTTTATTCAAAATGCCTTACCGATTTTCTTCTCAAGAGTATGCGGACATGCATTTTGTGTATGGCTACTGTAACGGCAGTGCACGTCAATCAGTTATTGAATACAGACATCGGTTTCCCGATAGGCGCATTCCTCATTACAGAACGTTTCTGGAAGTACACCGACAATTTCGGGAATGCGGACTGCGTGATTATCTTTTCGACCGAGGAGTAAATTTGCCAGCAGACTTAGAGGAAGAAGCAGTAGCTATTGTTACAACGGAACCAACTCTCAGTGTACGTCGAATCGCTAGACAGCTAGGAGTGCCACGAACGACAGTTTGGCGAATTTTAAAACGTGAGGGCTTATATCCATATCACTATCGCAGGGGACACGGTTTGCTTGAGGCAGACCACCATGCTCGTCTAGTTTATTCTACCTGTATATTAAGACAGTCACGGCTTCATTTTATTTTCTGCAGAACAGTCTTCTGGAGAGATGAATCTACTTTCACGAGAAGTGGTGTTACAAATCTGAGAAACCTGCACAGGTAGTCATCAGGAAATCCCAAAGATATACGCCCATCTAAATTTCAACATGAATTTTCTATTAACGTTTGGGCGGCCCTAATCGATGACTTGTTGATTGGTCCTGTCGTTCTTCATGGGAGGTTAAATGCGGACAATTACCTTCAATTTCTTATTGACGAACTGCCAGGTCTTTTAGAGGATGTCCCACTGAATGTTCGACGAGACATGTGGCTTCACACACCACATTTCGGAATTGCTGCCCGCAATTTGGTTAACGTCAATTATCCAGGATGGATTGGTAGTGGTGGTCCTGTTGCATGGCCACCCAGAGCACCCAATCTTAATCCCCTTGACTTTTATTTATGGGAGTACCTGAAATATTTAGTCTACGCGCAAGTTTCGAACATAAGAGAAGAGTTGTTGGATCGTATTCACTTGGCTGCCGAGCAAACCCGAGAAAACAAGTATGAAATTCGGATAAGTACTTCTTATGTTGTCTTACAGGCACAAGCTTGCATTCAACGAGGAGGCGGACATTTTGAAAATATTATTAATTGAACTTTTTTAAATAAAATCAATTTTTATTGACTTTAGGTTTCATTTTTTTTTCATGATCTGACAATCACATTCATAGATCTGTACGGGATATATTATAAATATATATTTAGCACTTAAAGTATGTATAATGTAGTATAACATACGAAGTGTTCGTTTTCAAATAGAATTTTACAAATGACCTAGTGATTCGTTCGTTGTAGCTTATAACTTCGCAAATATTCAATAATCGATAGTCGAGAAGGTTCAGGTCCAGGCTACCAGACGGCAAATCGTAAGTCTTAATAAACTTAGGAACATTGTCTTCCAACCATGTCTGGATTGTTTTCGCTTTGTAACGGGTGCCGAATCCAGTTGTAACATCCACTTCTTCCTCTTAAACAAATAGTATATCAGATGCTTCAGCACAAATTTCTTGTTACAATCGGGCCGATGTTTTCACGCTAATCTTACAAGCTGAAAAGAAACAAACTGAAAAGAAGAAACACCTTCATAGGAGATACTACACTAAGCCATTAGCAAGAGCGGATGTTGACCACGCTGAACCGGTGTCACGATCTTCTGGGTTTCTAGAGAAGTTCGAGCATGAACTCTATCATTATGTTGGTTAAATACTTCCTCGGAGAAAAGATTTTCTCGTTCGGGAATAAGATTTTGCGATTCTATCTTTTGCCGTAATGACTTAATAACTTCTTTACTTCTTTGGATCTCATGACCTTTAAAGCTGGTGTTAAAAGAAGTTTGCTGCTTTTATAAGCCTTCATGAGCAAATCTTCAAACGATGAAAAATTATTCTGGGTGCGATGGGATCGATAGTCGAGAAGGTTCAGGTCCAGGCTACCAGACGGCAAATCGTAAGTCTTAATAAACTTAGGAACATTGTCTTCCAACCATGTCTGGATTGTTTTCGCTTTGTAACGGGTGCCGAATCCAGTTGTAACATCCACTTCTTCCTCTTAAACAAATAGTATATCAGATGCTTCAGCACAAATTTCTTGTTACAATCGGGCCGATGTTTTCACGCTAATCTTACAAGCTGAAAAGAAACAAACTGAAAAGAAGAAACACCTTCATAGGAGATACTACACTAAGCCATTAGCAAGAGCGGATGTTGACCACGCTGAACCGGTGTCACGATCTTCTGGGTTTCTAGAGAAGTTCGAGCATGAACTCTATCATTATGTTGGTTAAATACTTCCTCGGAGAAAAGATTTTCTCGTTCGGGAATAAGATTTTGCGATTCTATCTTTTGCCGTAATGACTTAATAACTTCTTTACTTCTTTGGATCTCATGACCTTTAAAGCTGGTGTTAAAAGAAGTTTGCTGCTTTTATAAGCCTTCATGAGCAAATCTTCAAACGATGAAAAATTATTCTGGGTGCGATGGGACAAAATTGTTGGCTTTCACAATAGATTTTAAGCGATTATGACAGCTACGATAATATTTGACGTATGTACAAAAGACAGACGACCGATACCAAAGCGATCTATGACACTGCCAACGTCTCGAAAATGAGCAATCATTCGATAAACGAAACGTTTGATAATACTGAAGGGAGAAACAAAAATGAATATGCAAGAAAATGCAGATGATTTAGGTAATTACAGGCTTATAAATTTGCCAATAGGTTTTTCAAAAGTGTGTGTGAAAAAGTCGTTTTTCTATTTTGCGTTCGTAAGGAACTCATTATGAAATAAAACAGTATCGAAATTAGCTTCATTTCGATACGCTTTTTTTTAATTTTTCAATGTTGGCGTTGTTGCACAGAAATAAATATCATTGCTGTAATTTGATTTTAAGAATTTAAGTACATTTGACAGATATTATATATGTACACTGCGATATATAAAACCCGTACAACAAAATCAGAGTTTTTTAGTTACGTAAACGGGACAAATGTATTCATACTGTCACTTATAGACTTCATAGGTTATAAATCTATTGCTAATACCATTTAACTTTGTCAAATAAGATATGTCAAATTTTATAAACCTAGTTTACATTGATAATATGTTAGTGTACGGGTTTTATTTGTCGGGCAGTGTACGTAGGCTACACAAACAACGTACATTGTACACAATTGACAACACGATATATTAGTTTCTATATCACTTATGTTTTTATTTTTAAATAAACTATCAAGTAATGTTAACGAAGATTAATAAATAATATGTACTTAATATAATATACTTCGCGGATAGCAAGATTTAAATTTGTCAATATCAAGTATCAATGTGACCAATTGCAAACTTTATATAAAAACATGATTCAACTAATTACTGCCGACACAAAAGATGATTCCATATTTTAGTGCGGATAATAAACGCTATGCTACACGCAACACTTCGTTGCTAACAATTTCGTGGAGTATGCGAGCATGAAAATAGAAAGAACTTAGTTTTGCATACTTTATCGATATGATTAACCATTGTTCAAGACCTGACATGAATCTAGAACAAATCATAATTATGACATATAAAAATATATATATATATATATATGGCTATAAAATTTTCTAACGTAGAAAAGCGTGATATGGTTCAATGTTACATTCAGTGCCAGAAAAATTCTACTAGAGCTGCTGAAGTTTATTTTGGAAATTATTTTGATCCACGTCAGCCGTCGCTACCTACTTTTAAGAGATTATGGGATAATTTAGCAGATTATCTTTCGTTCGTTAAACCGAAATAAAAAAAGGGATGGGTGAAGATAGAGAAATAAACATATTAGCAAGTGTCGCTCAGAATCCATCTACATCGACCCGACAAATTTCAACAGAAATGGGCTCCTCTCAACGCACTATTGTCAGAGTGTTGAAGAAGCATAAATTTTGTCCCTACAAATTATCAGTATCACAAACTTTACATGAAGGTGATAACATCAGACGAATAGCTTTTTGTAGATGGTTTAAAGATCAGTGTCAAAACGATCCATACTTTTCAATGAAAATATTATGGACTGATGAATCTTGTTTCACAAATTGTGGAATGTTTAATAGGCACAATGAGCACATATGGTATCAAACAAATCCACTTCACGTTGAACATAGGAGACCACAAATTAAATTTGGGTTTAATGTTTGGTGTGGTGTTATAGGATCAACTGTTCTTCCTCCTTTTATTTTTGATGGATCACTAACTGGCAATCGTTATCTTAATTTTTTACAACAAGATTTCGAGGAAATGTTAGATAATTTAAATTTAAGAACCCGAGCAATGCTGCAATGGTTTCAACATGACGGAGCGCCTCCGCACAATCAACTGAATGTTAGAAATTATTTAAATTTGAACTTCCCTAATCAATGGATAGGACGAAATGCACCCATTGAATGGCCGGCTAGATCCCCTGATTTATCAGTTTTGGATTTTTTCTTCTGGGGTGTACTAAAGGCCACAGTATACAAAAGAATATATGAAACAATCGACGATTTAAGAGAAGCTGTCTTAGTTGCTTTTAATAACATCGATAGGCGTAAAGTCCGCAATGCTACAAATTCTGTTGTGAAGAGTTGCAATTTGTGTATTAATAATAATGGAGGTATCTTTGAACATTAATAATGTTGTGTGCCCTTATTAAAAGTTCTTATAGTTTTCATTTTATTACTACATAAGATTTCAAAATAAGTTTTCGTTTGGTTTGTATTTTATCAGTTCGAAATTCAATTGATTTCCATGAAAACCATAAAAATGTCTATATCATCTTTATTTTTTAAAATAACCATATCAAACCTTACATCATTGTAATCAGCAAAAAATAAGCTTATTAATGATGTCAAAACCAACTATGGTTTCCATTTAAAAAAACACAAGTTTGTGTCATAACTCGATAATGGTGAACGAAAAAAAATATTAGCTACATAGTTTTATTTGGCGTAAAATTATCTAAATTTAGTTTTCTTTGAATATCTAATAAGCAATGAAAGTTATCGGAGAAACAAAAGCAGTTTTAAATCAAACTCGTAAAACTGCGCATCTTTCCCCATTTAAGCGATTTTCTATTTCCAGTAGTTTCTGAGATCCCAATGCTAAACATTCAAAAAAACTCATTTAAAAAAACTCATATATATATATATATATATATATATATATATATATATAGTATATATATATATATATAATGACATATGAACATAGTTAACTGTTAAGGAGTTATTTTCAGTCGGAGAACCTTCAACAGTATAGTTCTCGAAATATATCGCAAACAAAAGCTGTCCTAAAATACTGTCTTGCGGCACACAATGCTGTTTCAATGTTTTTACCCCCAACAAAACCGTACTCTAATGATTATTTATAAGATTATATTTTATAAAAAGAATATGCAAACGATCATAATAGTATATTAAAACACAAGCTTTTTAAGGTTCCATTTTGCCGCACGAGCTGAGTTTAGAGCCGCGATAGCGGCGAGTTTCCTAAAGAACGACCCTTATGAAAAGGCCTTATGAAACGAGATTTTTATACAACTTTTTATTTTGCATTTTTTACATTTAGAAATTGAAATGATTAATTTGAAAGTTCAGAGTTTTATTTTTATATAAAGTATGCAATTGGTCACATTGATACTTGATATTGTCAAATTTAAATCTTGCTATCTGCGAAGTATATTATATTAACGCTAAGAAATTAATTTAACTTCTAGTTTCAAAAATTCTTTTATTGTAAATACCACTACAATATTGTTTCGCCATACAATGGCTTCATCAGGTGGATGAAATACTGTATTTCATCCACCTGATGAAGCCATTGTATGTCGAAACAATATTGTAGTGGTATTTACAATAAAATAATTTTTGAAACTAGAAGTTTAATTACTTATTTCTTAGCGTTATAATGAAGTTTCAACAAGTATCTCCTTCGTCAATTAACTATTTATATTATATTAAGTACATATTATCTTAATATAATAGACTATGAAACTTGGGTTTAATATACTATTATGATCGTTTGTGTATTCTTTTTATAAAATATAATCTTATAAATAATCATTAGAGTACGGCTTTGTTGGGAGTAAAAATATTGAAAAAGTATTATTTGATGTTCTAAATTTGATTACTACCATCTTTGAAACAAAATTTATTCCTTGCGGTGTATAGGTCATTCCAAATTAATTTTTAAACTCGAACTCTACGGAGTTAGAGGTATAGCTTCAGAGTGGCTACTTATTTATCTTGTAGCCAGCGAAATGTGAAGATAGCCTCTGACGGTACTTGTACATACTCAAAGGAAACCCCATAAATTTCAGTGTGCCACAAGACAGTATTTTAGGACAGCTTTTGTTTGCGATATATTTTGATAACTGTACTGTCGAAGGTTCTCCGACTGAAAATAACTCCTTAACAATTAGCTATGTTCATATGTCATTTATGATTATAATTTATTCTAGATTCATGTCGGTCTTGAACAATGGTTAATCATATCGATAGAGTATGCAATGTTGCGTGTAGCATATTTTAGTGTTTATTATCCGCACTAAAATATGGAATCATCTTTTGTGTCGGCAGTAATTAGTTGAATCATCTTTTTGTTTTACAAAAAAAAAGATTGTGTAGCATCCCACAACTTGGTTATAACCAAAGATGTAGGAGGTTTTTTAGGTCTAATAATATTTTAATTATAATCGCTATTTACGTTTTTGAAACTTCATATTTTTATTTGAACACAAACACCTGTAAATAATACCTTTCTACATACCTACTACAATGGGCATGAAATTAATTACTGCTACCACAAACACGGTCTATTGTCGACCCGAAGGGTGTTTAAATTACGCTAGCCTAAGGCAATACAACAAGTTACCTATTGTACTAAAGCAAATACGAAATCCAGATACATTTAAAAGGTTGCTTCATGAATTTTTAAGGGATCTTGTACTTCATAATTTAGAAGAATTCTTTTATTTATAGTTTAATTATATAATTATTTATTAATTCTGATATATTTTGGACGTTTGCTCTTGTTACATGTTACAAGGTTGCAATAAAAATGATTGTTATTATTATTAATTACTAATTGACAAAGCGCTACAATAGATCTGAAAACAACAAAAATGTGTTTCTTTATGTAAGGTCGTGCTATATGCAGGGTGTAAACGAAATATTCGTGCATACTTTAATATGTAATAGCTGCAATAATATTAAGTACAAAATGCTAGTGCACGAAAACTCTATCTCGAACGAGATCAAAGAAAAAAACTTGACTTGATCCCTCTCTGATAAATTTATTATTCCTTTATAATTGCAGCGCTACCCCTATGGGAGCGTAATGGTGAGAATTGTAGATGCGATGTAAGTCAGAAGTCAGTCTGTTATCAACTTCTGTGAATTATGGCTTATTCAAATTACGCATTAACAGATATCGTCTTACTATATGGTGAAACAAGTGGAAATGTTAGAGCTACTAGATGTATTTATGAAACGCGGTTTCCGAACCGAAGATGTCCGTCAAATGATTTGATTTTACAAACAGTGTACGGATTGAGAGATCGCGATACATTGTATCCAAGTTATGAAGGCCGTGGCCATGAAAGACGACCTTGGATAACGTATTTTTCAAGCTGTGGCCCATATCCGTGAAGACCGAGTCGTGTTAAAGCGTGTGCATACTTCAAAAGTCTACCAATCGAATATCTCCTTTAAGCATTCCACCTGTTTGATACAAATTTGCCTTTTTAGGGCGAAGAAATTGTCATTAAAAAAAGAGGCGAATAGAACACAGAAAAAAAATATGGACATTCAATTAAAATTACAAATATAATTTATTTATTTCTCGACGAGAATTTAAGTAATATTAAGACAACTAAAAATTACAAATTCCATATCACCACAAAACTGTTATACCATTTAAAATTTTTAAAGAAACTCGATATTTTTTGAGGTGTTGCAAAGGTCAGGCAATTGACCTATTTATAAATAACAACCGAACAGCCGATGCATAATGCATAAAAAATGTATGAATGAATACATATGATACATGTCCACACAATGACATATTTATTACATTACCGAAATCTAAAGCAGATTTTGTGGTGAACTTGAATAAATAAATGCTTATTTGTTTGTTGAATCGACAACACATAAACATATAATTTCTATTTATTTAGAGTCAATCTGAATACAGGACCGTATTTGAAAAGTTTGTGTTCCTAAATTTCCTCAAAAATTAGAGTTTCGATAAAATAAAATTTGTTGTAGATTTAATTTCTGTATTACGTATCTATTATATATTAGCGTACGTCGGGATAATTCATTTACACCCTGTATATGCTAATTGCAGTAAATAGGCTTTCTATAAATAATAAATTTTATAGAGTTATTTACACAGGTATGGTATTTATAAATTACACAGGTCTGCAACTAAAAAACTACACTGGATTTTTATACTGTTTCTTACAGATTTTTACTCACTAAAATCGAAAAAATACTGTAAAAATTCCATCTCGTCAGATTTTCTTGTAGAACCCGTGTTTATAGTTTCATTTAGAATGAAATGCCCGTTTAACGAAAAGTGAGGAATCTGGCTGGGTTGAACATGTTTGTACATTTTTATTGTCAGATTTTATCATGTTTCAACATGATAAATAAGTTCGGAATCTTGGTTGCTGTAGGTTTGTTCTGGTTATGAGCCGTTCTAGAACTACAGCACAATCGTACTAGCTGTTTGGTGATTTGGTTACATATTAACTACACTCACCGGCAGAAAATTCGATCCATGTACTAATTTAGTTATTTTTTTAGTTTTTTTTTTAATTTTGGTTATTTTTTTTTTCTTATTTTAAACGGTAAAGTCAATAATCGTAATGAATTTAAACCAATTTCGAAAATATATAACCGGAATAACAAAAATAATGTAAAAAAATGGAATAGTGATTAAATCAACAAAATGCTTTTTTGTAAATGATAAATAATGGGGATTAATAGCGTGTCCTTGAACTACACTCCATTCTTCTTAGCATTTCTTCAATAAGGAGTCGAATGTCATTTTGTTGCCTTCCGATCATGTTCCACACATGCTCGATCGGATTTGGGTCCGGACTTCTTGCTGGCCAGATCATTCGATGGATTCCAACTTCTTCCAAATATTAATTAACAACTCGGGCAAGATGAGAGCGGGCGTTATCATGCATTAGCATAAAATTGTCGCCAACAAATAGAGCAAAAAGCACCATATGTGGTTCTAGGATATCTCTAATGTATCGGTCTACATTCAGAGCTCCTCCATCTACCACCAATAAATCCGTACGAGCTTCCATATTAATTCCTCTTCAAACCATAAGTGATCCTGATAGACATCAAGGAGTATGGCGAAGAATTGGCCAATTCTTCGCCATACTCGGTGACGTCTATCAGGAGAACTGAGATTAAATCTCGACTCGTCTGTAACAAGGGTATGACTTCATTCCTCATTAACCCAGTTCTGATGTTCACGACCAAATAGCAACCTCTCTACGCGATATTCTCTGGTCAACTGTGGGCCGTATGCAGGTCTTATAGCAGTCAATCCATATTTCTGCAACCTTCTTCTTACTGTTCTTTCACTAACTACTACACCACGTACTTCTTCTAGGTCGTTTCTGATACAAACTGCTGTAGTGTCCCTGTTTCTCAGGACTCTCAATGTAAGAAAGCGGTCGTCCTGAGCATTTGTACACCTTCTTTTGCTAGACCGATTCGTCTAGTTTACACGGAACCGCCTCTACCGCTCTTTGAACAGAACACCTAGAAACACAAAGGACCCGAGCCACGTAATATTGTGATCGCCAATCTCGTATTAAAGCTTTAGCTCTAGCAGTGTCTGTTAGATTTAAGACCAGATTTAAATTAAAAAAAAAACACCCAAACGAACTTTGTTGAACACGAATTTGGAAAAAAGCAAAATGAACAATTAAAAAATTTAAAAAAACAGTTTAAATTTAACTAACACTTACTAACAACGGAATAAGCACCCTTTTAATGTCAAAAAATGGTTTTAAACAGTTCTAAAAAATTTCAACAAAGCGTAGTTGGCATAATATTTATGACAGATAGCAATATCCTTCAAATTTATGGATGAAACCGAAAAAAAAGAAAAACCGAAGAAAAAAAAGTATATGGATCGAATTTTGTGCCGGTGAGAATAGTTCTGAATTTTTGGTTATTGCAATAATTAATTCGGAATTATTCTAGAACTGTTCTAGCTTAACGAGTTCACACGGTTCACAATTAATAGTTCGAGATTGCGAACTGTATTTATCTGTTATCTGTAAAAAATTGGTCTCTAAGTAGCTAAGTCCCTGATAAACATAATCTAAATAAGAAAATTTGAATGTATTAATTTAACTTACTTTTGCATCAAAACATAGCAAAGAAATTAAAAGTAAACGTTATAAAATAAAATAAAACAATAACTTTGTTATACCACTTTATTCACATGTAATAGTGACCGCGGTTTGGACATACAATGTCATTATCAAACTGCAAAAGTTACAGGCCTACATAGATCTTATAAATGACACAAAAATATATGGGGGTGGTTTATGATATTATTTAAAATTACTACTATATACTTAACTATTATATACAACATTGGAGAAGAGGTGTATATATAAGATCCAACTGTTCGTTTAAAACGATATCTATTGTGTTGTTTCGGCTTTTAAAAATTTCTAGGGCCTCTAAAAGATTTAATTTACGACCTTTCTCGGCCAAATGCAATATTTTACGGTGACTAAATGTATGCCTTTCTGTAATAAGATGGTTTGCGAATGTTGAATCTTCTTTAGTTTATATGACCTCATGTGTTCTTTTCTCCCGTATAATAAAACTTCGACCAGTCTGACTTATATATACACTTTTACAATCATTACAATATAATTTGTACACTCCTGATTTATTATTGATATCTGTTTTAGGTTTTGCAGTAAAAGAACACATGAGGTCATATAAACTAAAGAAGACAGATTCAACATTCGCAAACCATCTTATTACAGAAAGGCATACATTTGGTCACCGTAAAATATTGCATTTGGCCGAGAAAGGTCGTAAATTAAATATTTTAGAGGCCCTAGAAATTTTTAAAAGCCGAAACAACACAATAGATATCGTTTTAAACGAACGGTTGGATCATATATATACACCTCTTTTCCAATGTTGTATATAATAGTTAAGTATATAGTAGTAATTTTAAATAACATCATAAACCACCCCCATATATTTTTGTGTCATTTATAAGATCTATGTAGGCCTGTAACTTTTACAGTTTGATAATGACATCGTATGTCGAAACCGCGGTAACTATTACATGTGAATAAAGTGGTATAACAAAGTTATTGTTTTATTTTATTTTATTATTTTCAAAATGAATTACCACAAAGTTACGGCTACCCGTATTAATTTTCGTAAACGTTATATATATTCAAATTTGTAGGTGATTTAATATAAAAAAAGTGGTTGATGTTGAGAAAAAAATGTGGAGGTTCAATCATCATCCTGACTGCAGCTTTGATATTGTTTTATTAAAAATAATATTTTATAAGTAAATAATTTTCATCATAATTTTTACCTTTATTCATGTTTCTTTTTTTAATAATTCTTGGCGGGCAATTATGAACTTCCACAATGTGCAATTATACAGAGAGATTATAAATTAGAACTTTTTGTACTTATTTAAATTGCTACTAGATGGCATACTGGTAAAGTTACAATGTGTTTTGATTTTCTTGAGTTTACTCATTCAGGACAAATATGGAATTAACAAAGTTGTGCGCATCAATTCTGCGTGTTTCTATTATTGTTCCGAATTGCGAATCAAAACAAACCTTGCATAAGCCACACTCAGTTTACGTTTTCAACTCCAACGTAACTGTACTTGTGTTTTTAGTTATATATTATGGCTTCAAAAGGTTGTGTTATTTCTCCTGACAATTTTATTGTTGTAAATATACTGTTAAAAATCAACAAAGAAACATAAGTGATTTCGTGAAGAAAGTGTATTTAGCTTACTTCAAGTTGAAGCTTGAGGATCACGACAAAGCCTGGGCTCCTCATAAGGTATGCAGAAGGTGCGAGGAAGATCCTCGTTTGTAGTTTAAGGATAAAAAACACTTATTTCCTGAAGTAGTCTAAATACACATAACCGTAAATTGTTTAGGATGTTCCCTCTGCCGCTACATGAGTCTGGATGTTCGGTTGTCCAGTTTTTCGATATACAGCCTCTATATACGTCGGCGTTCAGTAGAAATGTTTTTGTATAGACGCTCTATAATACGGCAGATATATACCGCATGGAACTGAGGTGAGAGAACAGCGAGGAGGTAAATGATACCCCACCAGGATACTAGATAAGAAAGAAGGGACGGTTATAACATCAGGCGCCAGGCGTGTCTGTGCTCAGTCTGATCAAATATGTTGACGATAGATGTGCAGAGTAATTATACGTAGAACATCGATTATATTGGCAAAGTATACACAACCAGAAAAAAAATTATTTAAATCATATGTTTATTCTTTATCATCCCATAGAATTGCGTTTTTATTTTGTTACGTTAGCAAACTTTTATTTTTTTCTATGTATCGGTTGAGCATCAGTACTTTTTCACCTGAAATCCATATTACAGGTTTATGCAATTTACTAATAGTTACACAGAATGTTTTCTTTTTTTTTGATGGAATTATGCGTCCGTTTTCTCAGAATATTTTTAATTAATTAAAGCAATACGTATGTATATACCACACCTACTCCTAACGTATCATTGCTTATTCAGTCATACGTATGTGTATACCACACCTACATGTGACCTATCCTTATGCTGACCTATGCTTGCTACACTATACATTCAATAAACATATCGGAGAAGTAAACCGGCGGAGACGCGTCCTGCGCAGCGGTGTCTTTGTTTACCTCATTTACACACGGTATACCAATGGTCCGGTAAATCTCTAAGAAAAAAATGCATGAACTTCATACAATACCTCCAGAAAATAAGGAAATTTTACAATTTATCTGCTTAGAGTTGGTAAAATGTTTGAAAATAAATTGTGTTCAGGGTTGAATATGCATACTTAGATTATAATTAAATAAGTTGTTTTTGATGGTACGAATCCTGTAAATGGTCATTGCGGAGGAGAAAATTGGCATTAGTGTGACAGGAATACAGCCAAATGTAATTGTTATTCATTCGAGATTCCCTTGTAATTTAAATAGCTTCCTGTTCGATTCATCTTTAAACGTGTATTTAGAACAACGCTGTTTCGACTAGCCAGCTTCCCAAATTAATTTTTAAAAATTCCGAACAACTGGTTTTCTTAATAAACATTTGACAAGATATATTTATTAGTTTCTATGTCACCCATGTTTATATTTTTAAATAAAATATCAAGTAATGGTAACGAAAATTAATAAATAATATTTTGCGGGTAAGCAACATTTTAATTTGAAAACGCCAAGTATTAATGTGACCAACTGCATACTTTATATAAAAATAAGACTCTAAACTTTAAATTAGATAATTGCAATGTATTAATGCAAGAGATGCAAAATAGAAAAGATAGTATAAAAAACTCAGTTCATAAGGCCATTTGTTCTTTAGAAAACTAGTGCGACAAAATGGTGCCTTATGAAATTTATGTTTTAATATACTATTTCAATCGTCACTGTTATTAAATTACTTGTAAATAACTAATTGTAAAATAATTATATCAAAACATCATGCCTTATTGCGCAGGTTTGCGGAAAGCGTACAGCCCGCGTATGATACTAGACAGGTCTATTTTCGTTTGAAACAATTGACATTGCTAACAATGGAACAATTCTATATGGATTCTTTGCAATTAGTTTGTATTAAGGGAGATTCTTAGAACAATTATCTTGCGAATCCCTATCGTCGGACTTATAGTTCTTATAATAAACGAAGTTGAAAGTCTATTAACTCGAAGTAATATTATGAGACAAAAAAAGGAATTAAAATTATGTTCTTCTACTTGCAAGTCTCTTCATTATTTATTCATGTTATTTAGAAAACAACATGCAGATATAAATAACATAGTTTGCAAGTAATTTTCGTTTAAAACAGGCTAACAATTAATTTACAGAACTAATTGAAAATGCAAAAGAAATTTGCAATGTTTTAACAAATTAACTTATGTCGTACTTCATCCTCGAATGTAAATTTCAACTTTAAAGTTTAATCACCTTACCCTATCGCATGGAGAGTGACATAAAATATGTATACACTCGAACCGCAGTTCGTGGTACGAATTACTTGAAGCAACTGTTTCGGCAGCAGCGTATTCATATCATTGTACCAACTGTCTTTTTAATTTTTAGCTGTTGTTCATTACATAATTATTGTTAATAAATAATAAATAAATAAACTAAAACTACCTTACATAGCAAAGCTTTAAGGAGATCGTATTTATACAATGTTTTTTACAACCTTTGACTCAAACATCAATATGTTCAAATTATCAAGAAATATGTCCTTCGAGGCTGGTAAATCTTTTCTATGTTTATATTACACAAATAAATTTTGTAAAAGTGAATTGTTTATCCCTGTTTGTTAATTTATTAAGTTATGTGATTTTCTAAGTCTATTTCTACACTTTCTAATTTTTATCAAATAAAGTTTGAACCAATTCAATAATTACATCGCATTTTTGGTGGCGTTTCCAAGGTTTTGAGAATTGTTTTTCAATATTTAAATTTATTTTGATCTTCATTGCGTTCGAATTTGTCAATATATGTTTGTTTAATAGCATGTTTGTTCTAGTTTCAAAACGGACTTTTTAAGCAATTTTTAGAAAATTGTTTTAGTGTTATATGTTTTATCCATTTACAGTATTAAGAGTTTTAAATTCAGAAAGCAAATTATAATCGTTACTTGTTATATCAGATAAACGAAATATATATGAAAGTCATTCCTTTGAGTGGGTAATATCCAGAGACCCGACACATCGGGTTGAAATGACGTCGTCATTACGACGGCAATATAAATAGTCTACAACATCTATAAGTACATCACGCAGTTATTGAATGCACTATTGATCTGGCTAGCGCGCACATCTGTTTTCATCCAGAATTGAGACGTTTTTTGTTGGATATTTACAGTTAAATTTCTGTTTTCATGGGCGTAGATAGGAGCGTGATGAGTTTTAATAATTTAGTCTATTTAGATTATATTTCGTAAGATAAATAAAGTGCTGTGTGTTAGTTTCTTGTTTTCATAGTTTTAACTGTTAATTACATCGTAATTTTTGTGATAGATCCTGTTTAATATCGTTTGATTGAATCTACTTCTCCCAATTATTTCGACGTAAGTGTGCATTGAATTTCGTTCAGTTTCAATAACTTACGCATACATCTTTAGTTTTCATTTATTTAGATCTAGAGCATTGTTTAAGTTACTTTTTCAGATATGATATGGAAGAACGTCGAGAACGGCATCATAAAACAATGGCGAGTTGGACTGACGGTCATGCTGATTGTATGTCCATTGTCAGTGATTCCGAAATTTATTGCAAAATCTGTAAAATATCGTTAAAAAATTCCATGAAATCGCACGTACAACGTCACTTAGCATGGCAAATAGATACACAGAAATTAGACCCGTTGACATCTGATAATTTTAACGAAGAACTTTGTGAAACCTTAATGGCGTCAAATATTCCATTAAATAAACTTAACAATCTTCAAAACATTTCTCCAAAAATATACTGTTCGAAATGTTCTTGATGAATCCACCTTACGCAAATATTATGTTTCTAGGTGCTACACGAAAGCAGTAGAACGTATTAGAAGCCATCTTTCAAATCAGTACTTCTGGGTAAGTGCCGACGAAACTGTCGATATATTAGGAGGCTGTGTGGTAAATGTTGTAGCTGGTGTACTACATTCAACTATTCCATATAACGCATATGTAATAGCAACAAAAGTTATAAATACAGTTGATGCTGAAACAGTTGCTAAAACCATTAACGAGAATATTCAAAATATACTTCATTTGGACGACAGATACAAAGAAAAAGTACTTTTATTTGTAAGTGACAGTGCTGCATATATGTTTAAAACAGGCAAACTATTAAAGGAAACATATCCTAATATGCTGAATATTACTTGTGTAGCACATGGTCTCCACAGAATCTGTGAATATATCAGAGACACCTTTCCACAAGTTGATAGACTTGTATCCGCTTTTAAAAAAGTTTTCAGAAAAGCACCATTGAGAGTAGCTCTTTACAGGGAAAAACTGCCATCTTTGTCACTGCCTCCCTCTCCAGTAATAACTAGATTGGGGACATGGTTGGAAGCTACTAGTTTTTATGCAGAGAATTTCGATAGTTTACAAAATTTCGTTGCATGTGTAAATGACGATGCTCGGAGTATTTCTGACTGCAAGGAACTAACACAAATTCCACATTTAAAAAATCAGTTGTACTTTCTTTAGGAACACTTTAGAAATTTGTCAAAACTAATCACTTATTTTGAAAATCAAAATCTTAAATTAAATGATGGTTTAACGACATTAGATGTGGCTATTAATAATTTGAAAAGTATTCCAAGTGACTTCGGATATGGCCTTCAGTAAAAGTTAGACGCAGTGTTTAATAGAAATCCAGATTTAATAACATTGCGGCAATTGTGTATGGGGACAATGCCACAACATCTAACTGCAAAATACGCGTAAATAAAAGAATATTTCCAGTATGCACCTATAACCAGTTGTGATGTAGGAAGGACGTTTTCTATTTACAAGGATGTATTTCATTCAAAGAGAACAAATTTTACGGAAGAGAACCTTGAGAAAGTATTGCTAGTAAATATGAAAACCCCTTTACATAACTTGAACTACAAAAGGAACAAATAAAAATGTATTTCGTATTTTGTAGCCGTATATATACCCGTTTTATTATTATAAGTATAATTATATAAATTAAATTAAAAACTTTAAAAATACAAATATTCAATAGTACGCTCGTAGGCGATGAGTCATCAACTTCTCGTGTCCGGTCTCTAGTAATATCTTTCGAGATTTTGTTACAAGAATTCCAAAATATAATAATTGTTATTCCAAACAAAAACTAAATCGAATGTGTAATGATGGATTTTCATCTCATTAACAGTTATGAAGCGGCTCTAAAATTCACAGAGATTTGGTCAGAAAAGCTGTTAGAAATTTTGTAGTTCAAGTTGAGTAAAGGAGATATTAACTAGCATCACTTTCTCAACATTCTCTTCTGTGAAATTTGTTCTCTTTGAATGAAATACATCCTAGCAGATAAAAAACGTCCTTTCTACATTGCAACTAGTTATAGGTGCATACTGGAAATATTATTTTATTTCAGCGTAGTTAGCAGTTAGATTTTGAGGCATTGTCTCCTTACACAATTGCCGCAATTTTATTAAATCTGGATTCCTATTAAAAACTTCGTCAAACTTTTGTCAAAGTCACTTGGAATATTTTTCAAATTATTAATAGCCACATCTCATGTGGTTAATCAATCATTTAATTTAAGATTTTCAAAATAAATGATTAATTTTGGCAAATTTCCAAAGTATTTCTGGAGAAAGAACAACTGAATTTTCAAATTTGGAATTTATATTAGTTCCTTGCACTCAGAAATACTTCAATCTTCGTCATTTAAACATGTAACGAAAATTTGTAAATTATCAAAATTCTCTGCATAGAAACTAGTAGCTTCCAACCATGTTCCCCATCTAGTTATGACTGGAGAGGGAGGCAGTGACAAAGATGGAAGTTTTTCCCTGTAAAGAGCTACTCTCAATGGTGCTTTTCTGAAACTTTTTGAAATGCGAATACAAATCTATCAACTTCCGAAAATGTGTCTGATATATTCACAGATTCTGTGGAGAGCATGTGCTACACAAGTAATATGCAGCATATTCCTTTAATAGTCCGCTTATTTTTAACATATATGCAGCACTGTTACCGACAAATAAAAGTATTTTTTCTTTGTACCTGTCATCCGAATGAAGCATTTGGTGCATATTCTCGTAAATGGTTTGAGCTACTGATTCCGGATCAAGTGTATTTATAACTTTTGTTGCTATTACATATGCCTTATACGGAATAGTTGGATGTAGTTCACCAGCTACAACATTTACCACACAGAGTCCTAATATATCGACAGTTTCGCAGAGTTCTTCGTTAAAATTGTCAGATTCCAACGGGTCTAACTTCTGTGTATGTGTTTGCGATGCTAAGTGACGTTTTACATGTGATTTCTTGGAATTTTTTAAATATATTTTACAGACTTTGCGATAAATTTTGGAATAACTGGCAATGGACATACAATCAGTATGGCCCTTAATCCAACTCGCCATTGTGTCACGATACCATTCTCGACGTTGTTCCATATCATATCTAAAAGGTATCTTTGACAATGTTCTAGATCTAAATAAATGAAAATTAAAAATGTATGCGTAAGTTATTGAAACTTAACGAAATTCATTGGACACTTGCGTCAAAAGAATTGCGCGAAGTAGATTCGATGAAACGGTATTAAACAGGATCTATTACATTAAGTATATTAAATTAACAGTAGAACAATGAAAAAAAGAAACTAACTCACCGTACTTTATTTATCTTACGAAATATTAACTAATAAATTAAATAAATTATAGGAACTTCTCGCGCTTCTATCTACTCCTTTGAAGAATTACTTCAATATTACAGTTAAATTCCTAACTGTAATATTGAAGTAATTGCGTCACAATTCAACGACAAAAAACAGATGTGTGGTTAACCGAATGAATAGTGCTAATCAATAACTGCGTGTTGAACTTAACGATGTTATAGACTATTTATATGGTCCATCATAATTTCGGCTTGATGCGTCCAGTCTCTACTTATTATTACATTGTCGAGACGTGGTCTTGTTTATTAAATTAGTCGTTCTCCTGTTTCTAGCTATAATAATAGCATTTTAAAGTCAAATTTTTGTTTACTTTCTGAACATTTTAACAAAACGAAAAGTCCTTTTCATTTAGATTAATCAGCATTAATCCGTCAATTGAAAATGCTATTAATAAATTAAAGTTTACTCGGTTTATATTTTCCATTACATCTGTGTTTTATATTCGCATCTACATTTTAACCTGTCGACAGAGTTACTGTTTAACAAAATAATATAACGTATCGTGAAGCAATTATTCATTTAAATGTAGTGATGGAAGTAAACTTGTGTATTTAATAGCGACGAGCCATACTGTTTATTATATTAAAATGTAAACAGTTTAGAAATGGGAACATATTTTGTTAAGTTTTCTGAAATTACAGAGAATTTCTCAAAGAATTTTTAAGAAAAACACGTGAAAACCAAACTTGTTAACAAACCTATAAAGCAAATTAAAATGAAATTATGTAACATGGAAAATAAACGTATTCCTGTTATTAAAACATAGCAAAGGTTTCATCAAAATTATAAAAGATAACACACATGCAAAAGTGTCTGATAGGTTTGAAAATAACATTTACCAAATGAGCGTTGTACCGTGAAAATCGGTAGAAACCAGAGAAATTTATAGGTTTTCTGTTTATCCTCTTGCATCGTTACGGTTTTTCCGAGACAATTTATTGCAAGGTAATGGGAACATCTATCTTTTTAGGTTTCTCATTTATTATGGGCGGACTGCTTTTGTTTTTATCGCGCTGGAGGTCAATATTCGAGGTATAAAACTGTCCTCAGGTGCTGTTATCTGTATAACGTTGCGCGGTGCGAATTGTTTTTTAAATAACAACTTTCGAAGCCGCTTGGTTTCTTATATAGCATAGACGTAAGTTACTTGCGAAATTTTTAAGAAGAAATTTACGAATAAATAAATATGCTTTATCACTTTATGAACTGTATTGTATAAATCATAGTTCAATATTTTTGTCAAAGTTTTTGTTCAATGACATTTAAGTAATAAAGATTACCCATTCCTCCAACTATCCAAAACGCGTGTTTATTACGGTATATTTACGTAAAGATATGTCCATAAGTTAGTTATATGTCTGACAAAGCTTCTGTGAGCGAAACGATCGTAACTTTATAAAATAAAAAGTAATGAAATTCATTAAAATTTGTTTGATTTTATCCCGATAATAAATAAATGTTAACCAAATAACAATAAATCAAATAATCGATATCTTATATGGATTGTGTTGAAAGAAAACCGTATTGTATTTAATGCATGTAAACAGGTGGGGCAAAAGTAATGTCATAATGTGAATGTGCTATAATTTTTGCAAATGGCGTCAAATGTCATTGTGCTTTGACATTTATGTTGTCGACAGATACAGAATTAGTTCACAATAAACAATGGAGCGATACACAACTGAAAAACCCGGAATTATTGTTACTGCTTATTTGACCAATTTCTTGTCTGTTGTTTTAACGCAGCGTGAATTTCGTCTTTGTTCTTCTCGTCGTTCTGCACCATGTGCGTGAACAACTAAGCGTTTGGCGCTGAGCGTCTCGTGCAAACTGGATCCACTAGAGATGTCGCAAGAAGTGGCTGGCCCCTTATTGCTTGTTCAGCCAAGAATATCGCTGCTGTGGTCGAGGACGTCCGAGAGATGCACACAATTTGGTATCAGCAGACGGTCGTTGCGTCGAATTTTGGTGAAAGACCTGAAGATGAAGGATTGTTGTTGAAGAAGTTTTCAAAATAAATGTCTCGTTTTTATATTACAGCAGCAGTCTCGTTATTTTCTGATATTTCCTAGTAAGAACAAAAAATAATCAAGCATCAAAAAATGTAACTAAGGAAAAATCTAATGTATTTAATAACTTCAAATACATTGAGAAATAACAAGAAAGATATTTCATCATCGTTTGCTCTGTAACATGTATTATTATCTACCAATTATTACACCCTTATATATAGACGGAAATAATGAAATCGCCGCGACTCAGAGTATGGAACGGGACCTGGGAGAGTTCGTTCTGTTGGATAGAAAACGGCGTTCACCTACACATAACAAAAATAAGCAACTTATCGGTGAAAATGGTGAGGTGGCTTTGGGTAATTTTGTAGCGGCCTGTCCGAAGCTATGGATGTATGTGGGAAGGTGTAAGGGGGATACTAATGAAGACGATGTTAAGAAATATATCGAAACAAAGATGAACGTAGAGAACATTAGTGTTGAGAAACTACAAACTAAAGGCTCTAACACTTCGTTTTGCGTAGGGATCGAGGGGGACTCCCAGAAAAAACTTTATGACCCAAAGTTTTGGCCAAAAGGAATAATAATACGTAGATTTAGTTTTTTTCGGAAGCACATCGGAATCAATAAAGAGCCGACATTGTAAAAGGGATGATACAGCAGGCATGTTTAAACTAATCCATATAAACATACAAAGTATTATGAATAAAATGGACGCGCTGCAGGTGTTTCTGACGGAAAACGAACCAATAGCGGTGTGTTTAACAGAGACTTGGTCAAATCAGGATAATATTAATCTGATACGTATACAGGGATATCAACTGGCAACGTATTTTAATAGAAGGGAACACGCACATGGTGGCTGCGCAATTTTGGTGAGAACAGATGTTAAATATAAAGAAATAAGTAATATTCGTGACTACTCTGTTGAAATGTTGTTTGAGTGTTGTGCTGTACGTGTGCATGTGGGTACATATAGAGTGTCCATTGTATCGATATACAACCCACCTACGTGCAATATTTATCAATTAGAAGAAAAATTGTCCGATGCTTTATCATTCATATGTCGAGGCTGTGACTTGGTGGTTTTGGGCGGTGATTTCAATATTGACGGGCAAACTAATTGTTCTGCTACAAGAAAACTACGGGATATCTTTCAGTCCTACAATTTGATGAATAAAAATGTCAAACCAACCAGAATACATGTAAATAAGAACGGTCGAGTCTCGAAATCGGGAACGGACTATATTGTGTGTAGTTTTCCAGATACATTTGATATCGATGTATGGGATCCTGGGTTATCTGATCATTTTGCGCAGATGCTGTCTTTCCGGATGGTAGATTGTGATATGTCCACGGACAGGGTGGAGAACAAGTACTATAAACGTAATTTATGCCATACAAATATTGAAAATCTAAGAGCTGCTTTATGTAACAACTCATGGAATACAAGTGATACTAGCGACGTGGACATGGCATTTGAGGACTATATGGGACATTTCATGTATTATTTTAATATAAATTGTCCGAAGAAGGAAAAAAAAAATAACGAGCTGTGAAAATAGTAAGCCACCATGGATAAATAATAAAATAAAGGAATCCAGTAAGTATTTAAAAGATACTTACGCAATATTGAGATCAACTGGATATGATGACCATACATCAGCATTTTATAAGCAAATAAAGAAAGAACATCGAAACCTTATAAATAACGAAAAAAAGACATACTATAGAAACAAAATAGCGTCAAGTGAAAATAAAAGTAAATGTATCTGGAATTTAGTAAAGTATGAAACTAACAGAAACAAGCTAACAAAATCAGTGACTCTTAAAATCAACGATGTAGAGGTCAAAGACCCATTGAATGTGGTGAATGCCTTCATGCAACATTTTTCTACTGTGACTTTGGAAAGAATTACTAATAGATTTACAAATATCATAACTACGGAATGTACAGTGAGTAGAAGTGTAACTGGCAGTATGGTCATGGGTCCAGTGTATAGGGAAGATGTGGTGAATGTGTTGGCTGTTCTGAAAAATAAAGACTCGTGTGGTCCGGATGATGTACCTGTGTCTCTACTAAAAAAACTTAGTGATGCCATTAGTGGACCTCTTGCATACATAATAAATGTGTCTTTTCAGACTGGAGTGTTCCCGTCTGCGTTAAAGACTGCGCGGGTGGTCCCAATCTACAAAAAGGGGTGTGAAATTACAATGGATAACTACCGTCCTAGATCGGTACTAGGTGCGTTTTCCAAAATTTACGAGAAAGTGATATATGCTCGCATCATGGAGTACCTCAATCGGTTCGCCATCATCAGCGATGCTCAACATGGTTTTAGACGTCGTAGATCAACTGAGACGGCCTGTGTCGACTTTGTGGAGTGTTTGGCAAGGAGTATTGATGAGAGGAAATTTGCAGTTGGGTTGTTTTTTGACTTCTCGGCCGCATTTGACTGTGTGGACAGTAGGTTTGTGGAGGAGAAGTTGTACGCGGTTGGTATTCGGGGTAATGTATTGAACTTGATTATATCATTTTTACGTCAAAGACATATTATTGTTAATGTAAACGGTGTTTGCTCGAATACAGCTGATGTTGGGCTGGGTGTGGCGCAGGGCTCCATTCTGGGGCCACTTCTCTTTATCCTTTTTATAAATGATATGAAAGACTTTATAAGTGCTGGGCATCTTGTTAATTATGCTGACGATAAGTTGATCGTTGTGGTTTCGGACGAATTAAAACTGTTGGAAACATATGTAACTTCCGTCGTGGGGACTCTCGAGGAATGGTGTTGTAAGAATCGTTTAATCTTAAATACGACTAAGACGGTGAGAGTGAACTTTTATAAACCAACGGAAGCAATAACTGCGAAATGTGACAAAAATGTTAAATTCCTGGGAATTCATCTGGACTCGAATCTGAATTGGAATATTCAGGTTGACACTGTGATTGCTAAAGTTAATAGAGGTTACTATGCCATTCTGAAATTAAAGAGCTGTTTGGATAGGGAAGGACTGTTGGGCATGTATTATGCAATGGTTTACCCGCACCTGGCTTATAATATTGTGGTGTGGGGAAGGGCAAATGATTTTAATAGACTTTTCATTGTGCAGAAAAGAGTAATTCGATTAATTTGTGACATTAAGAATAGAAATACATGCAAGAATGTTTTTCGGGAACATGGTATCCTCACATTGCCGAGTATATACCTATATAAGTGTGCTGTGTTTGCATATGAGAATAAGCTTTTATTTCCGATTAATTCCCAAACTCATGACTATAATACGCGAAATGGAGAGTCCTTCCGGATACCCCTCCACAGAACGACAGCATATGAAAGATCTCCTTACTATGCCTGTGTTAGCATATTCAACCGTTTGGCGAGGGCTATAAGGATGAGTAGTACGACCAGGAATTTTAAATATAACTTAAAATGTTTCCTTATTAATGAATGTTTTTATAGTGTTCAAGAGTACTATCATACGTAGGAATGTTTTCATGTAATTTTAATTTAATTTTAATTTTAACAGTGTAAGGTACATATTTTGGTGACGAAACCTATTTCATAATGCTGTGATCTTCAGGTTAATAAAGATTATTATTATTAGTTATCTTTTAATTATATTTGTACTTTCTTTCTTTTTGTTGAAACATTTTTTATCGCTGTTTGTCTTGACTATCCTTGTCATCTTTGTAATTTTTCTTTAACAGCGCCATAAAGAAAAAGAGGAAAAAATAATATCTTTTGTTTCTCGCACAACAAAAGACTTTCCGCATAAAAAGCTAATCTTATAAACGAAACGACATTTTTATGTCTACGCCTGTGTAGAAATTGTTTCATTTTTTATAAAAGCCAAATATTTTGTAATTATTTTCCGCCTTCCTTATCTATATTTTTTCGATATCGATGCGTATATATGAATTTAAATGATTTTTGAATCGTTATTAATTTTGTAACTTATGTATTATTTTTAGCGCAAGTTATAAGTAAGGATCGGTAGTCAGGGGTGCATGACGTCAGTGCTGTGGACGAAGCGAAGACATCTTGAATCTCGATTTAATATTTTTCACACGGGAACCAAATACGTTTAGAGAAACAAAGTAAGAGTAAATACATCTTGTGCAGAAGGAATATCACAGGGTTTATAGAACATGTCATACATCCTGACTGTTCACCGTTTATATCCAGAGTTCAAATAATAGTAAATCACCAATAATTGTTTCATATTCTCATGTATTAATAATTGTCTGTCAGTGTAAATCCATTTATACATTGAAAACGACCGTTCAACATCTACCGATGAAATAGGGGTATATTTAAAGTGCATAAAGTGTTTTAGTCACGGTACATTTACTCTCAGTTTGGAAAAATCAACTTCTTTACCATCAAACACGTCAATAATTCGATGTACAGCACGAAATCCTGGATGGTTATTTAGAACTGTTTCAAATTTTCGTTTTAGATCATATACATTATTAATGGGGTTAGTTATAGAATCTTGTGGGTTGATCGGAGTAATCTCAAGATGGCGGATGGTTACAAGTATTCTGGAATAATGTCCATGAATATTGTCTAAATCTACCTGAATCTGTGTCTATAAATAATTGTTGAGCGCGTAAAATAGAAACAGCATCATTCGAATTCAGTATATGCATATAATTCAGCATATGATAATAAGATGCTGCTTCTACCCATGTTCCCAGCGTGTTATAACAGGTTCTGCTGGCAGTTGCACATGTGGCAGTTTTTCACGAAATAAATTCTTGCAAGCGTGCCTTCACAAAAGCTTTCTTGGCAGAATATATCAATTTATCTGCATTGGCTAGCATTTTCTGACTTCCTTTGATACTCGATAAAGAGTATGTGCGAAATATGTGATAAGCGTCATACTACTGTATATTTGAGAGCCGACCAGCTGACTTCGTATATGCAGCTCCATCTATTACAAATAATAAACACTTTTTTCTTTATTTATATTGTGTTTTTCACCCCCATACCGATTTCAAACACGAAGTTACGTTACGTGATATAAATTCTGCATTAGTTGTTTTGATTCTGTTAGATGCAAGTAGATATGTAGACATTGAATAGAACTCAAGTAACTAATAATACTAATAGATCGGCCCGCTATAAATTAATTAATTAAGTCCCCTCCTGAAATGTACCCCTGACTGCCGGTCTATAGTTATAAGTTAAGTATTTGTAGGTAATTTCACTACACTTTCTTTATCCTTTAGCTCGGCTAACTCTTAAGAATTTCGAATAGTTTTGTCGAAATGCCAAAATAAAGTATAATCACTTGCTATAACATGCTAGAAATTTCGACGTAAAATTATGAAACAGAGATGAATACTACAAGGACTTCAAGAAGATTTAGTCGACTTGCCCAGAATATGTTCAATTATAATTTATTTTCAATGAAATAAGTTCTGTAAGTAGAAGATCTATCGATATTTACATTGACATTTGAAGATGAAGTCATTCGAAGTATCCGGAAAAAGTCAAAATGAAATGGCTACGTAATACGAAATTTAAATTTTGCATCTAGAGGGTCTAGAGAAACGCACGGACAATAAACTATCTCATACGGTAGGCAGAAAATAAATCTGTACAAATAGATCATTAGCGACAGAAGAAATCAGTGATAACAACTTTTCTACCGAGAGCAGAGACGATTTGCGATTATGAGATCAGAAGAAACACAAGAAGTGAAAAGTATTTTAGAGACGAATGTTCATGGTAATGCGCGATTTGTGTGCAGGGGCATTATACTGTACACCTTTCGCTAACATGCCACGTCTTGTTTCCTTAATTTTCTCTGTCAGTGTGGTTAGTAATTTAGAATAAGAATCTCCAGTGAATGTCCTTTTTTAGGTAATCGATAATAATAATTCCTGGGATATCCCATCAAACTGAAGCAAGAACTTTTCTAACCAATTTTTGAACTCGAAACTTCTTAGGCCTTGGAGAACCATGATGCTTCTACTCCATTGATTGCTGTTTTGTTTCTGAGCCGGAAAAATTGATCCATGTTTCATCCATAATCACAAGACGGTTCAAAAAATCTGGATATCTTTCAAAACGGGTACGGATGTGACTGTGATGCTTTCATTCTTGTTCGTCTGTGTTCGACGTTCAACATTTAGGAATCCACTTTGCAGATAATTTTTTCATATCTAAATCGACGTGAATTATATGATGGACGCGTTCATATGAAATCTTTAGTGCCTCAGCTATTGTTTCAGCCCAATTCGACGGTCTTATAATATCAGATCAAGAACTGCGTCAAAATTTTCGGGGGTGGGCACCGAAATCGGTCTTCCTGGTCGCTTCTCATCTTCAACGGAAAGTTTGCCTCGTTTGAATGACGCAATCCAATATTTGATGGTAGCTTATGATAAGCATTGATCATCAAGTATCTTAAGCATAGCTTCGTAAATTTTCCTACCACTTAACCTCTTCAAATATAAGTAGTTGGTGATGCATCAATACTCCAATTTACTGCACAGCAATACTTTAACTTCTTAATGTAATATTTTACAGTAACACTCATTAATTCTTACCATTATAACAAGATTTTGTTTTGTTCAAGGAAAATGGCCTAGGCTAACTAGATATCAATACCCCCTCGCACATACGCTGCTGTTTAATTCAGTGTTGCTAGATTGGGGTATTTTTCCCCCAAAATGGCGGTTTTTCGATTTGGAGGATATTTTGGAGGAATACATTTTTGGGGGGAAATGAAATGGTGGGAACATTTTTTTGGGTAGAAATTTATTTAACTCTTCATTACCTAACTTGCTCCCTCTGGTGGCTAAAAGATTAAAAGTTTAGTCTAACTATTCTACTATTGTGTAGTTGATGTAATATTTTCGGGAAAATACCGAATTGTAAAACGAAAGAATAAAGAATATTTTTTAAGTACATATTCTATACAGGTGTGTATTATGATACGTGCAAAATAATATAAGAGATATTAAAATTACACTAAAAAGTGCTGAAGAAACAAAGAGTTTAATATATTACTTATTATATTACAATATTTAAGTGGTTTTCTTAAGATAGTGAACTAAATTACTGATATTTTTGGTCATCATGCCTAAAGAAAAGGTGTCATATGTGCGAAAGTACAGGACTGCATGGGAATTTGATACTGAACCGAAAGGTATTTAAGTGTTATGTCATTTTCTTCTTAATACTTTAATTTTTTTATGTAACATGGACTACCTCATCGCCCGGTGATGATACAAAAGCGTTTTGTAAATACTGCAGTGCTCGTTAAATGCTCATAAAATGGATTTCTTAGCTCATAGTAAATCTAATAAACATAAAGAAGCCGAAAAAATGTTAGGTGCGGGTTCAAGCAGAAAGATTACTTCTTAAAACAATCTATTTCTACAAATAGAAAACAAATTGAACTTAAAATTGCAGCTTTCATAGCAGAGCATTGTTCAATGAAATCTATAGATCATTTAGGAACCCTCATAAAAAATTTAGATAAATCTTCAGAAGTTTTAAGCGACCTCAAATTGCATCGAACTAAGTGAACTGCTTTAATTTTAAATGTTTTTGCACCTTGTGTTTCAAATGAATTAATAACAGATATAGGACAAAGTAAATACTCATTAATAATAGACGAAAATACCACAATTGACTGTACTAAAATTCTTTGTATTATAATAAAGTATTACAGTACAGCCAAAAAGAGAATTATTACAACATATTATAGGTTACCACAGATAGAGCGAGGTGATGCTGAATCTTTGTCTATGACCCTTGCTAAACAATTGCATTGGATGGCGCGAACGTTATAGTTGGTGAACAAAATTCCTTAGCTACATTTTTAAAATCAAAAAACAAAGAAATTATTGTTGTGAAATGTGTTTGCCACTCATTGCATTTAGCTGTAGAACATGCATTTAAGACCCTTCATAATTTAGATTTTTTAATAAAAGAATGCCTTAACTGGTTTTCAAATAGTACGAAGAGACTGAATGAGTATAAACATATATATAAATTACTAACTGACAAAGTGCAACTTAAAATAGAGAAACTTGCGGGAACTAGATGGTTGGCTAGATACAATGCTATAACTAAAATAATAGATCAATGAGATGCGCTCAAATTGCATTTTAGTTAGCGAGAGATAAGGAAAGATGTTATGTTGCAGAGTAACTATTATCGGATAAATAAAATTATTTATACCTTGTTTTTTTTTAAGTACAGTATTAAAAAATGTAATTTATGTAAATAAATTATTTCAGTCAGGAACTGTTAATCTACTAAAATTAATTTAAATCTGATTCAAATCTGTTATTGTTTAAAAATTTAAGCACATTAATACCACCAATTCAATTAGAAAAAATATCCGTAATTAATTTAGTAAACATCAATTTTATAGATTACATAATAGATACAGAGTTTGTTAATTTTGGATATTCATTTAACGCAGCAGCAACTGCTATTGAAAATAATAAATTGGAACAAATTCGTAACAAATACAAAGACTTCCTAATAGAATTGTGTTAGCAAATTCAAATAGAATACCTAGGAACATAGCAATTCTACAACAATTAAATGTTTTAAGCTCGGAATTAGCTACATCATTGAAACAACCTGATATAACAAATTTAGCGTCACCTTTTTCAACACTTTGTTGTGATATCGATGCGACAATTTCACAATGGAAGTCAATCTCCAAATTAAATTGGATCAATGTGGATAACATCGAAGATTTTTGGACCGAAGTAGCTAAAAATATTGATGCCTCAGGGGAATTACGCTTCCAAAATATTTCAATTTTTTTCTCATTATTAAGCTTACCATTTTCCAATGCTGCTGTAGAAAGAGCATTTTTCAATAATAAATATTATCCAAAATAAATTAAGAAATCGGTTGTCAGTGTAGATTGCATTATGAGTGTGCGTTGGCATCTAATGAATAGTTGTATGGGTTGTGCATCATTTGAACCCTCAGAAGACATGTTGCAGCGATTTAATTCTGAAGACATGTATCATATTAGAAACGAAGATGAAGAAATAATAGAAATCCTTTCTGCAACAGATTAGACACATTAAAACTATATATTTAATATAGATAGCATTTTATTTATGTAGTTTATAAGTTAGATTATATTACCATATACTAAGTATTGTGGTGTTGATTGCTTATTTAAATTGGCTCACAATACACAGTAGCTTGCCCAGTTTAACTCAAATCGGAACTGCTTTCCAGGAGCTCTTGTATCTTCAGGGTTACCCTCAAAGGGTATGTGGCGATTAAAACAAAAGGTACTAGCAAATAAATCAAACTAACATTAACAATACAAACGTGTAATAAAAAAAACTAAAAAAAAATCGACTTTATAGAGTATAAAGGCGTGCTGATGCACCAATTGTGCAACAGCGTGAGGAAAACTTTTATACAAATGACAATAAAAGATAAAAAACCTCACAAATGACCGCGAACAAAATTAAACTAATTAAATATTTAGGAAAACTATCAGACTTCAAAATCTACGTTATTCCCAACTTCAAACGTCAAAACAGAAAAATAACTGTATGCGCGCGCATCAATTCTGACCCATGCGCACATTCAACATGGTAAAATATAATTTTCCCACCAATTCCTAACTTTCTAGAATATATTACTGATAAAAAAAATACTTCATAAAAAGTATAAAAATTTTCCTTGATATTTATTTTACTATATAAAAAAATTATAAACTAATAATTTACTGAATTTACGAGCTGATTCAATATTCAAATAACATAACTAAACTAATTTATATATAAAAATAATAATACTTGCTAATATACACTTACATTAATTAATTAATGCAGTCATCACACTTCACAAAAAAATACAAAAGAGAGATTTCAGATAGGTCGCATAAATCAAAAAAAAATTACAAGTATGAGAGACTCGTAATAAATCGAGAATTATTTTTAACACATCAGTAACACTCAACTAAAAACATTAACCGAAATTACTATAATAACCTGAATAAAAAGGAAGTCTTTATTCGGCAAAAATTAATTAGACCTATCTGTTCAATAGATGGAAAATCTCTGCCTCTTTCTCGGAAACGAAAATATCACCCTACCTAAAACAAAATCAACAGACCTGCTACATCAATATACTTCCGCTCGACCGGGACTGCATACATCAAGACTATGTTCGAATAATGTACAGGCGTAGACCAAAATACACATTATAATCAAAATTTCAATAAATATTAAATATTTTTAAATATTTTTCTGGAATAAAATACACATAAATATATAGTCTTTTATAGTTTCTTTAAATTTTCTCTTCGGGGAAAAATTCATAACAATATGTACCTACTATTTATAATTCGTAAAATTAAAATACGAAAATAATTACTATTTAACCTAAAAAGTTATTATTTTTTGAGGGGATTTTATTCTGAAACTTCATTGATTTGGGGGATTTTTGGCGTTCCATTGGGGGAAACCGACTATCCATATCTGGTAACACTGGTTTAATTCACACTAGATTCTACTAGGAATGATGTTTTGCAGCTCGTAGAAAAATACGATTAGTTGCTATATTATAAATTAGTTTAAGTTTCGCTTAGGACCACTGCTGAAGATGAGAATATCGCTATCGAGATAGATATACAGTTTAATATTTATCTGTGCGATGTTCTAAATTATTAACATGCTTAGTAAAAAGCCGAAGTTCATTTATTTCCTTCAATATACTTCCGTCAATAAAAAATATATTTTTTTTAGTTTAGTTTACGTTGTAGCTTTTTAGCATAAATAATGTTCACTGCTTAAAAGCTAAAAGCAGAAATACATTTTCGCATAGTCGTCGATAAGCATCCGCAAACATACAACGCAAATATTAAATTTTAATTTTTACTTTACGAAGAGAATTCTCCGAGCGCTTAAAATATTAGCGTACCGTTTTAAAGATTAACGTAACGGACACTAATAGCCCACGTTTTCTAAAATGAGTTTTCATAATCGCCACCACACCACCCATATATACAAAATGCGATCTCCAATTATACAGACCGGGGGGTGCTTTATCTGGGAATTCCTGTGATTTATTATTTCAATATTGATCCGGGGACTGTATGTCCGGGCTTAATTCACGTCGGCTCCGGTTCGCGTGTGAACATACCGCAAAAACGATTGCCCCAATATCGTTTCCTCAATGAACTGACAAGCTGCAGTCGTGTCGGAAAAGAGATATGTATTGAACCATTACTATTGGGATCTGACTGAATTTAATAAGCGAGGCGAATATATACGCATTAAATAATTCATTGCGGACCTTGTGGATTTAAATAATTTATTGTGGTACCTTTATTAATAACTAATGCAGTTTCGACGTAGCCTTAAAATTTCCATCAGAAATATATTTCTAGAATATTTCTCCAGATGAAGCGTTTAACTAAAATATACAAGTGTCCTGTATCGTTATGTTCAAATTTTAGAAGTGTAAAGTAGACTTCATTTCAAGTAACAAAAATGAAAAACTTGTATATCTATGTTCCTTTGTTTCAAAGTTACAGATCTATGAATGTGATTGTGAGATCATGAAAAAAAAATGTAATCCTAAAGTCAATAAAACATGATTTTATTTAAAACAGTTCAATTAATAATATTTTCGAAATGTCCACCTCCTTGTTGAATGCAGGCTTGTGCCCGTAAGTCAACAGAAGAAGTACTTATCCGAATTTCATACTTGTTTTGTCGGATTTACTCTGCAGCCAGGTGAATACGATCCAACAACTCTTCTCTTGTGTTCGAAACTTGCGCGTAGACTAAATTTTTCATGTACCCCCATAAATAAAAGTCAAGGTGATTAAGATCGGGTGATCTGGGTGGCCATGCAACAGGACCACCTCTACCAATCCATCTTGGATAATTGACATTAACCCAATTTCGGACAGCAATTCCGAAATGTGGTGGCGCCCCATCCATGTGAAACCACATGTCTCGTCGAACATTCAGTGGGACATCCTCTTAAACGACCGGTAGTTCGTCAATAAGAAATTGAAGGTAATTGTCCGCATTTAACCTCCCAGGAAGAACGACAGGACCAATCAACAAGTGATCGATTAGGGCCGCCCAAACTTTAATAGAAAATTTATGTTGAAATTTAGATGGGCGTATAGCTTTGGGATTTTCTGATGACCACCTGTGCAGGTTTCTCAGATTTGTAACACCACTTCTCGTGAACGTAGATTTATCAGTCCAGAGGACTGTTCTGCTGAAATTAAAATGAAGTCGTGACTGTCTTAATGTCCAGGTAGAATAAACTAGACGAGCATAGCGGGCTGCCTCAAACAAACCGTGTCCCCTGCGATAGTGATATGGATATAAGCCCTCACGTTTTAAAATTCGCTAAACTGTCGTTCGTGGCACTCCTAGTTGTCTAGCGATTCGACATATACTGAGAGTTGGATCCCTTGTAACAATAGCTACTGCTTCTTCCTCTAAGACTGCTAGCAAATTTACTCCTCGGCCGAAAAGATAATCACGCAGTCCGCATTCCCGAAATTGTCTGTGTACTTCCAGAAACGTGCTGTAACGAGAAATGCGCCTATCGGGAAACCGATATCGGTATTCAATAACTGCTTGACGTTAATATTGTTGGACGTCATAACAGAAAATTTTTCTGTTTTCATATCGTCGAAATTATACCTACTGGCAACAATACCCAAGGTTTACGATACAGTCTTAAAATTCTAATCTTAACTAATAAATAATAAAACATAATTACTAATTGGTGTTATGAATCTAAGTATGTACTTTCGAATTGTTCCTTGTTAAAGTAATAAAATTTATTATACATACCTAGGAACCGTTATCTTAAGAATGGATATACAAATTAAATCCTTTGTTCACTATAACCCAAGGTAATAAAACAAATGTATAAAACAATAAATAAATTTGTAAATATAGCCAAAGAATGCCGACTTTTATTTAAAGAAAGTTTTACAATTTAAATGTGATAATAAAATTATGTTATACAATGGTTTAAACTTGAAAATGCACATTGTATATTTATAAAATTGGAAATGTTTTAATTCTATATCCTAAATTTATTTATATTTAACAATAAAAAATGTTTGAAATTAAAATGTTACGAAAGGATATTAAATGTATCCTCAGCAGCGGAGTTGCCGAAAGATTACTCTTTTGATGGTCTGAACAAATTTGAAGCTAGCTGAACTAAGAACGTAGACTTGCAAGGGGGTTATGTCGAAATCTTTTACACTAAAGTAAGTATTTCAGTGAAGTTCCAAATGCTTTCAAAAGAGCAAAGATTAAAAAAAAACAAAAGCGAGATAAATAAAATACATTGAACTCGTTTCTTTCGATTATAAAAATATATTAAGTGTATTGGGAAATATTTTAAGGAAACGTAGTCACATTTTCAGAGTAAATAGTGTTTTACTGTATTGGTCTCAATACTAAGGAAGTATCGATCACATTTGTAGAATCTCATGTATTATGCTGAGTATTTAAAAGTTTGTACAGTGTTTCAAAAACAGCTCGTGATAGTAACCTTCACGAAGATTTTTAATTTTTTATTTTATTCGAATAATAGCACAAGTGAACATTCATCTTATATTCTTCGAAGATCATATATTCTTCTACGTTTCATTGTACTTAATGTTTTATTAATCATGTATGGGTTTAATGTTCAAACATTCCAAAAACATTTTGTTCGAATATCTGCTATTTTATTATAGAAAATTTTTGTTCGTTATTATAGAATTAACGAGAAAGGTCAATTATAATTTTAAAATTCAACGCTCCACTAGAGGTCAGGCAAATTGTTGTTGTTTGTAATTTATTCATTATTCGAAATGCGAGATGTCCATTTTAATTTAGCCCAATAACATTTCATATCGTTCCATTGCAGATTTCAATTTCCTCACTCACAAATGGCACGCGATACGCATTTATACTAAACTAATGCTCGTCAATCTAGTAAGAAGCGGAGATTTATGTAGTTCCAGTATTTTGCCTCTTAATGCTTAGAATTTTGTATTTATACCATGCTCTTATTCATATTCCAATTATTTACATCTCAAGTCGTTTTAAAATACCACACAGTCTCATACAAAGTACTTTCACAACCTATAACTACAATCAAAATCTGAAATATGTTAATCGTGTTTGTTATTGTTATTTGTAACATATCTATTCATCCTGATTTTTAACCATACCATAATCTAATAAATGAAATTTAACAGTCAGATTTAATACTCATCAATTCTCATTTGCAGTAAGTTCAGAATGTTAACTATATATACATCAAGTATAGGAGTGAAAAGTCATGTCTGTCTCCATGATACCGTATATTGACAAGCTCCAATAAGAGGGAAATGCATATGTTCCAGGGATGGATGTGGCTTTTTCATGAATTTTTAATTATCCTAATATGAAAATTATTTAAAATCAGATGAGAACACAATACAAGTTCTAAGTTTTGATATTATAAAAAATGTTTTTGTTTTATACTAAGATTGTCTTGCAATATTGATAGTATAGATGGAACACAAGTGTTATCTTTGATAGAATTCTAACATTTCATGTTTAAGATTTTGTCTTTTACGATGAAAATAAATACATATTTCAAAAATAGGATTTACACTAAGAACGAAATCGTTAGAGAATTAATCTAAGTAGATTTCCTTAATTTTATCAGCTACAGTATTTGAAATTTATACTAAGCACTAACTAACGCTTGAAGCACTTAGAAAGCTCGCTTATACTTGTTAGAAATAGCTGGAGAATTTTCTTTGAAATAATGGAAGAAGAATTGGCATAGGCACTTCCTATCATCAAAACTTTCGATGAACCGAAAGTGCCTCAAACCTATTTGTACATTTTCCATTTGAAGAAACGTGAGTATTCAAGGAGATTGTGTTTTCACTGAAGACGTATTAATTACGATATTTGGCCATACCAAAATATATTGAGGTCCTGGAATGTAAACCATCAGAAGAGTACAGGATTTCAACAATAAGGTATAGGTCTAAACATGTCAAACTTGTAGACATTGTTGCAAATGTATTGAATTTTCGCGAAGTAATGTGAATGTAAATATTGCTTTCTATATTTTACGGCGCTAGTTAATCGAATTTTTAATTGAAAAAAAAATCGCCATTAAGCGTGATTCGGACCCACGTCCATGGTTTGCCGGACCACTGCTCTACCACTTGAACTATCGAGGACTATGGATCCGAATATACTGAGATGCCCTAAATCTCATTAGGGAAACAGATGTGAATATTTTGCCTGTAGTACGGTAGTTGCTGCGAATAATTAACGTCGTAAAATGTAGAAAGCAATATTTACATTTACATTACTTGGCGAAAATGCGATTAATTTGCAGCAATTGCCGCACTGCAGGCGAAATATTCACACATATGTTTCCCTAATAAGGTTTAGGGCGTCCCTGTATATTCGGAACAATAGTCCTTGATAGCTCAAGTGGTAGAGCGGTGTTCCGGCAAACCATGGACGTGGGTTCGAATCCTGCTTAAGGACGATTCTTTTCCAATTAAAAATTCGAATAATTAGCGTCGTAAAATGTAGAAAGCAATATTTACATTGTAGATATTGTATTAACGAAACTGCTAGAGTGATTAAATGTGTTTAAAATCGATTCAGATAAGGGAGGTTATAACCAACCAACTAAGAATGGATAACAATAATTAACCGCTTCTAATATAGTTATAGAATTTCTCCATTGAGTCGGGTCACTAGAAATATAGAACGAGGCTTTTAAATATACACCTGTAAACCAACAGTTTCGGTCCATTATATAGAAATGGATATCTAGTGAACGAACTTCATCCAACTAGCCACTACTAGAAAAAAAGAATGGTGATGAATGAAAATACTTCACTCATTAAACTTCTTAATAGAGTGAGCGCCTACTTCAATAAATCTAAAGTTAGAATAGTGTCTGTATTTTACTTTGACCAATTTTATGCGAGAATGGTGATTAACAAAGTAATCAGTACGTGTATGAATGTTATATGGGCCAAGCGACATACAAATAGGTGCCATAATAATTACGCCGGCATCGTTGGATCGATTTTATTTAAATATTTAGCTGTTGGCATTGACCTTAAACGAGAACGAAACCCACAAAAACCGTCTCGAATAACAAGCCCCGGATTCGATCCCAACACCACCGATACGACAAGCCAGCTGCGGTAATTGTTGCCTAAGAGAATAATTTCGTAAAAGTTACTCAATAAAATCAAAAAGAATAAAAAAACATGATTGTTGTATGAAAAATGAATAAACGATTTAATTCAGATACTTTGAGTTTGGTATATAACATCGTTAGTGGCGATAAAGATCTATTCATATTAAACTGAAACAACAATCAACCGTTTGGGTGACAAAGAAAAGTTACTCGTTTGCACAGTGTTCAAAGAAAATGACCGCTTGTTTAACATGTGGTTCTATTCCTTTAGAAGAATAATAGAACTGTCAATACTGAGTGGTATACCTACAACTATTTGTTTCCCAGAAGTTTTCTCCGAGAAGCGAAAAAGGAATAGAAGACGTTGAATTATTTTTCATCAAAACAATACAAACGGACACTCAAAACAATACAAATTGACACAGCACAATAAACAATGAATTAGTTAACCAGTGAAAATTTGAAATTTATGTCTCACAGTCTTTATAGTCGTGACTTAAGTATTAATGACTTGTTTACATTTCCAAAAACCACTGCATGGTTAATGTCTTTCAACACCAAAAGATGCAGTTAAAGAGTTTAAAAATAAAATTTTGGGTGTATTATCATATAATTTGGAAAAATTCTATAAAAATTAGTTTATACCAATGAGGGAGCGTCTAGGATTGATTGGAAAGGAAATATCTTGAAAAATAACTTATTTTATATTTTTAATATTTTTGTGTTCTTCTGTACCAAAATTTTAGCAGGTACATATTACAAAATGCAGTTTTCTAGAGAGATTGGCTGTGCTAACCTTTGGAAGGGCGTCGTTACTTCACATTAATTATGTGGACGGTATGCGAGGTACTTCGGCTGTCTGACAACAGGTAGCGCCGAATTTACTTCTGCGCTCGGTCTGGATAATTACGGTGATAGGGCGAGGTGGTTCTTTTCTGTGAATGTGTCTGGAAATATCCTTTCTCCAGCAGGGGCGTACCGATGAGCCTGTAGAAAGGCGAAATACGTATCTACGTCTCTGGGGATAGGATATATTCGGACACGTTCACAGAAAATATTAATAGTGAACCTGCATTTGTGTTCTTCACACCAGATCTTTAATAATATTTTATATTATTAAAAATATCTTTGTATTATACAAAACTGGTGGGGTTTACCTACTCATGTATGTTTCTATTATTCTGATACATTACACATGCGGTTAAGCCGTAGTATGAGTGAAGGCACAAACAAAATGCAGTTTTCTAGAGAGATTGGCTGTGCTAATCTTTGGAAGGGCGTCGTTACTTCACATTAATTATGTGGACGGTATGCGAGGTACTTCGGCTGTCTGACAACAGGTAGCGCCGAATTTACTTCTGCGCTCGGTCTGGATAATTACGGTGATAGGGCGAGGTGGTTCTTTTCCGTGAATGTGTCTGGAAATATCCTTTCTCCAGCAGGGGCGTACCGATGAGTCTGTAGAAAGGCGAAATACGTATCTACGTCTCTGGGGATAGGATATATTCGGACACGTTCACAGAAAATATTAATAGTGAACCTGCATTTGTGTTCTTCACACCAGATTTTTAATAATATTTTATATTATTAAAAATACCTTTGTATTATACAAAACTGGTGGGGTTTACCTACTCATGTATGTTTCAATTATTCTGATAAGGTACATATTACTTTTCATACAAAAAATCATAGCTCTTATAACGACTTAAAAACATTTCCTTTAAATAATCTGAAGTGTAAATAATTAGATTTTTAAATTGTTGGAAAAGGATGACGCACGATGTGAATAAATACCTTCACGAGTTTGAGATGCCATACATAATTCACGAGTTCGAAAAGAAACTTTCGCTCTGTCAATTCATGTAACGTTTCAATCTAAAGAGGGTCGTCAAATACGTTAACAATCAAATGTGATATTTTGATTTTACAGGATGGCGATACAGTCGAATGGGTAATGTTGTTATGGAAAGAATATCGAGTGGATTTGGGGCGGCTACCGATCGGGTAACTCAAAATAACACGAATACAAAAAACTCTCTGACACTCGTCGACGAGTACGGTTGCAGAATAGAGTCCGTGAAAACAATATGCCCGGAACAACCCCGACGAATTAACACCCTCGTGACTGAATTTCCCTTCAGGGCTTTCATGTTCCAGGAGTCGTCCTCTGGAGATGAAATGGTACTCTCTGTAAATATACAGGGATGCGTTAGGGCAGAGGACTGTTATCCAGTAAGTGTTACATGAATAGTTCCACACAATATAAAGTTAGCTCAATGACGTTAATCTATTTTATTTATTTATATTTAACTTAAAACTAGTTATTTTTTTTACGTGCGTAAGAAATTGAAAATATTAACAATAAGGTAACAGATTATATTTTCTACTTCGTTAATGTTTTAATGTTAGAAGTGGGAACCTAGCTACAACTAGGACCAGGGCGATCCTGCCCCTCGCTAGCTGAACCGACCTCACATGGCGATCCTGCCTGCCACTTCTGACATTATAATGTATTAAATCATTAGATGAGAGATCATGAAAGCAGCAAATAGAAGGTGATCTAAAATTATGCTGTAAGGTACAAGCAGTAATACTCGCAAAATTAGAGGAATGACCTACAGTCTAGCACAAGTTATCAGCACAATTCTCGTCATTATCATTTCGTATGAGAAGCGAATTGGAAATCCAGATAGATATTTAGATATTGGTGTATAAATCACCTTTATGACAAAGAAATGGTCATAATACTAATTTATACACCAACATCCAAATTCTTCAACCAGTCCAGCGCTGCAGGAGAGGCCTTGCTCAACTCGAAGATGCCACCAGGGAAAATTCTTCTGGGGCAGTCGTTTACTACGTAGGCCATAGTTTATTCAATATTTCCGCAGTCGCAAAGGCTAGTATCTGTTAGTTTTCATTTATACAGCATTTAGTTATACCTTCCGTTGCCTGTGAGGAACCTATTTAATTGAGACCAATTCCTACGTGTGAAGGTTAGGCTCGGCTGAGGTTTTTAAGGATTAGAGATTAAATCTCTAATCCTTAACTCAGGGTGCTGTTCAAGGAGGGCTATCCAGCAATCATTCACATTGAAGGGATGTTGAACTACCGTATCCAGCCAAATCGATCTCCTAGAATTCAGTAGGGTCCTGGGGAAGCTCTCCAAATCATCATGTTAAGGGAGATCAATGATGTTGGAAATCTTAGCCCATTCATTCTGGGCTGCAGCGAGATGTTTGGTATCTGGCGGAACAATGTTAGAAAGAATCGGTAACCAGAGACTAGCAGTGAATCTAACAGTACCGGTAACGATCCTCATTGTATCGTTAATTTGAATATCTACTAGTTTGGTGTGAGAACTTCGATAACAGCAACTCAGTATTCAGCAGGAGAATAAGCCAATGCAATGGCTGCAGATCGGAGGATCTCTCCATTCGCTCCCATGAATTACTGGCAAGTTTATGTAGTATATTATTGCGAGTCTTCACCTTTTGACTAGTTTTATAGCAGAGGTGCCGCTTGAATGTGAGAGACCTGTCTAACGTTACGCCCAAATATTTAGGGTAGGGCTTGTAGTTAATCCGACTACCACCAAATTCAAGATTCATCTCTCTGTTAGTTTTCCTGTTACATAAATGAAAGACACATGATTCGGATTTTGAAGAGCTTGGTTGTAAGCGCCATTTCTCTATAATATTCACGACTTTCAGCAAGCTGTAGTTCTCCATTCTCTAAATTCTTGGTATGAAAGCACAAAGCCAAGCCATCTGCTTAAAAAAATTTTCATGATTTTGTGGATTTCTATGATTTGTTCTCGTTATTTAATATATAACTTTAAAATACATTCTGGCTTGTAGACTGTCGCAGTTGTTGTTCATGTTTGCTTTTGGGATTCCAGCCTGGCATTCATGCCACTGTTTTCTTCTTGGCCAATGTATCGTCCACTGTGGCAAGTGGTATTTTCAGGACTGCTATCACTACTGCTGCACTGAAGCTGAAAGTCTGTTAGTTTAGAACGGGGTTATAAAGAAAATGTTTATACTCTAGTGCCACGGTTATGGTTGAGTTTTTGAAGTAGAAGAGTTCGCCATGTATTAGGTAGACATTAGGGATGCTTTGGTTTCACGTATTTTACGTTTAAAGTAATAAGGATTGCAGGATATAATCTGGGCAGATTGAAATTTAATTTGGTGTCCTGTTTCCAACCTATGTTCAGCAAGTGCAAATCCGTCGCGCAGCGGCCTAGTACAATGCTAGTGTTCAAAAACATGACTCTTTTGTCTCGCTAATATATACACTGCACCAAGAGCATGGAAATCTGTAAATACTAGGAGTTTCTAGTAGGTTACTATCCTTAACAGAAACGGCGGCTGATAATGTGGTGTGTGATTTAAAGATGGTTTTGATGTTGTGTTTAATAAGGACAGTTTACAGCTCCTCATAAGCAAGTAGATATTGTAATCCAATTCTCTAGCGCCAAGAAGAAAATCCAAATATTTTGAAATATTATCGAAAGGCGATGAGACATGGAGCCATCACAACGAATCGAAGTGTAAGCGGCAAAACTTTCCTTCATTAACACCTGTTGGTGTTTTGCCTATTAGAACCAATCCAAAGAGACTGACCATTAATTTTACTTTATCAATGACATCCTAAAATTAAATACTTATCATCTGAAGTCCCTCCAATGATATTCTTTAGGTTCTTCTAATTATTATGCACTATTCACTCGCGTAGTGTATTCTGCTTTTATACACAAGATCAAATGGTTTGATCCTCTTCAATCTTCAGGCGTAGTATTGATTGTCCAGCCGAAGAGCTTCTGCATTGACATTGACATGAAGGTGGAGCCTTCCTTCAAGCTGGCCAACAAATCTTTTAATATCTTTCCTTACTGTTAGTACTAAGATTGCGATGAAGATCTATTTACGTACATACCGAGAGGCATCTACTATGTTGCGTAATATTTTGTTCGGTAACGTTTGAATAAATTTAATATTTGCGCATCATTGGCGCATCCCCATAATTGAATGCTGTAAAGAAGTGTAAAGCCACACCTGTTTTAGGACCTGGTTTGGAGTTTCTACCAAGGATCCAGTATTTCTGTTTATATTTTAATCCTAAATCCATTCTCTTCTTTTTATACTTATACTTTTTTCCATCGTAGCTTGGCATGGAGAGTCATGCCAAGATATTTTGCATTCAGTTCATGTTCCATTGACTTTTTCATTGGTAAAGTTTGCATGGCTGCATTGAAAAGATATGTGAGCGTAGTTATACCCTTTCTAAGTACCTGTTATAGAATTTCACTCATGATTATGTCAAATCGTGGTGTATCAAAGCTGTCTTAATTTCTTTAGTCGCCTTCTTTGTACATACTTGCAAAGAGAATATTTTTTGAATTTATATTATTGATGTCAACGAATATATTTCCTATTTCTGCCCTTTTGTTTATTATGTCTGCGCTACATGGACCTCCATCTTCCCTAATCGGTAATATAAAGGGTACAGGTCTCTTGATCTATTTGGTTGTTTTCCAGAGAGAATAGTTAGTATCTTCGTCTGTCGACAAATTTTGCAAATAAGAACTTAATTAGTTCTTCTTGCATTTCTCTTTTTAGCTTCGAGTTTTGTTTCGGGATAGCTTTGTCTGGCAAAACATGAAGTAGAATTATCTAATGTCCGTTTGTTTCTTAGAAACTGATGCTAAGCCTTTTGGAAAATTAAGGAACTTATTATAGTGACATTCTTGGTATATGGTGAAACTTTAAACAACGCATCGTATTTCGCTTTGGTGTTATACCAACTAAAATTCGCAATTTATCACATATAACAAGGACTGCTGTTTGAGATGTTATTGTTCAACGATAATTAATGACTTTTTTTCCCATTCTATTTACAACCTAGATCTGATCACATCCAATTACGCCACTTTTTGAATGAGACAAGATTCTTTTCGGAAGAAATTAAAAAAACTCTATGGACGATAGTAAAAATGCGTCGCTGTGCAAAGAAATTGTGTCGAAAAATGTCATGTGCATTTGTTTTTCATCAACAGAAATAAATGCGTTTTATGAAAATTGCCTTTGCTGTTTAATTTATCATCTTATATCTCCATTACCACACGCACACTTTCAACGGATCTCTTTATAGTTTCGTGTAATTCTAAGTCAAAATCAATAGAATAGATACCTTATTTTATTTATTATGTAAAATCTGCCATTTTTAAGCGGTTCTCGATAAGAACTTATATAGATTAATTCTAATATTCATACTAAAGATTGGGATTAAAACCAGAGGCGGTATAAAATATAATAAAATCCTCAGACGACGTTGGCGTCTCAACCAGTAGTTAAACGAGGACTATAAGGGCGAATTGAAATATAAGGTATTCAACTTTTATAAGAAAAGACGAAATAATGAAATAAATTTATTTTACTACCAATTTTCTTCTATTTTAGGGCTTAGCCTTGAAAATAGATTTTTACTTGTATTACTAAGTTTGTATATTGTAGCTATCTCATATTTTTTAACGTATATTTGATTTTTTCTGATAACCTAAAATAGAAAAATGGAGAAACACATATCATTTGTAAAATACCATGTCGCGACAGTGAAAGTTACTACATAGGTCAGACTAAACAGTATCTATACAAATAGATACAACCCAACAAACACTCCAAAACAGACGAAACTGCCTTATTAACACACAAACTGCATTTAGATTTCGAAAACACACAGATAATCGGGAGGGTACTACACACAATGAAAAGAGAAATTAAGGAAATGGTTAGCATTAAGCAAGAAAAAGATTCAATTAACAACAGGAATAACGTACGAGGGTGGATCCAGAAATAAGGTTCCCAAAGAGCTCCAGTTGCACAGGAAGGTGCGAGGCGAAATTTGGCAACACCGCTGTGCGCGGATGTTCCCCAACTATCGATTTCCCCGGCCGCACTTCGCTATGCTGCTCAGTATTGGCTCAGCAGCCGTCCAAGATGAAGGCTCCCATTGTTGATACCGCCAAGTGCGAGATTCGTACCGTAATTCGCTTTTTGCACGCCAAATGGAGTCCACCCGTGGATATTCATCGTCAGTTGACAGAGGTGTATGGCGACAAGTGTATGGCCGTTCAAAACGTCCAAAAGTGGTGCAGGGCGTTTAGTACCGGTAGAAAGGAAGTCCACGATGAAGAATGGAGTGGAAGATCGTCAGTTTCGGAGGCGGTTATCGAGATGGTCCAACGCGAAGTGCTTCAAAACAGGAGGATCACCGTCCGTGAATGCTTCCGGAGCGACGATGAAGTTAAAGAAAGGGTGAAACGCTCCCTCAACGGGTTGGCGACAGAGTTCTACGACACTGGGATACAGAAATTGGAGTACCGTCTACAAAAATGCGTAGAAAAAGATATAGATTATGTAGAAAAATAGAGCAAATTTTCTTCTTTCCAATGATGTAAATTTCTATGAGAATAAAAAATTGTCTAAGAAAATTAGTACTGGCCGTAATTTTGTGGTAATTCATTTTGAAAATAATAAAATAAAATAAAACAATAACTTTGTTAATACCACTTTATTCACATATAATCGTGACCGCGGTTTCGACATACAATGTCATTATCAAACTGCAAAATTTACAGGCCTACATAGAACTTATAAATGACACAAAAATATATGGGGGTGGTTTATGTTATTTAAAATTACTACTATATACTTAACTATTATATACAACATTGGAAAAGAGCTGTATATATAAGATCCAACTGGTCGTTAAGTACAATATCTATTGCGTTGTTTCCGCTTTTAAAAATTTCTATTGACTCTAAAAGATTTAATTTACGACCTTTCTCGGCCAAATGCAATATTTTATGATGACCAAATGTATGCCTTTCTGTAATAAGATGGTTTGCGAATGTTGAATCTGTCTTCTTTAGTTTATATGACCTCATGTGTTCTTTTACCCGTACAATAAAACTTGAACCAGTCTGACACTTTTACAATCATTACAATATAATTTGTACACTCCTGATTTATTATTGATATCTGTTTTAGGTTTTGCGTTAAAAATGAAATTACTTGTTTTTACATATGGTTTGTAAGCTATACTAACATTACTATTATTTTTTGAAATTATATTTCCAATTTGCTCGCTTATTTTACCGAAGTAAGTTAACGAGACAAATTGTTTCAAATTAGCACTATCTTTGGATATACTAAACTAAGGGCCACTTGTAACTGTTTTTTCTTTAGTATACTGTCAATTACGCTTCTTTTATAACTATTGTTTACCGCTATTTGTTTTATAGTATTGATTTCACGAACAAAGATTCATTAGACAAAGGAATATTTAATGCTCTATGTATCATAGAATTAAAAAATGAATGTTTGTGTGTCTGTTTGTGTAGTGAATCTTTGGGAATAATGCAATCAGTGAAAGTAGGTTTACGATATATATCAAATTTTAAGCTCTGATCTAATTTGTTTAATTTTAAATCTAGGAAGTTTTAGCTGAAATTTTCATGAAGCATATTACAGAAAAAATTCTTTCATCACAACTAGGTAAAAAACATATTAAATTTTGGTATCGGTATGTAGACGACATCCTAGCTTGCTTTAAGGGTACTCATAGACAACTACAAACATTTCTGAACTACATAAATTCAATCCATTCTAATATCAATTTTACAGTAGAAATAGAAGAGAATAACAGTATTAACTTTCTGGATTTAAAATTAAACAAATTAGATCAGAGCTTAAAATTTGATATATATCGTAAACCTACTTTCACTGATTGCATTATTCCCAAAGATTCACTACACCCTAAGACACACAAACATTCATTTTTTTAATTCTATGATACATAGAGCATTAAATATTCCTTTGTCTGATGAATCTTTTGTTCGTGAAATCAATACTATAAAACAAATAGCGGTAAACAATAGTTATAAAAGTAGCGTAATTGACAGTATACTAAAGAAAAAACAGTTACAAGTGGCCCTTAGTTTAGTATATCCTAAAGATAGTGCTAATTTGAAACAATTTGTCTCGTTAACTTACTTCGGTAAAATAAGCGAGCAAATTGGAAATATAATTTCAAAAAATAATAGTAATGTTAGTATAGCTTACAAACCATATCTAAAAACAAGTAATTTCATTTTTAACGCAAAACCTAAAACAGATATCAATAATAAATTAGGAGTGTACAAATGATATTGTAATGATTGTAAAAGTGTATATATAGGTCAGACTGGTCGAAGTTTTATTATACGGGTAACACATGAGGTCATATAAACTAAAGAAGACAGATTCAACATTCGCAAACCATCTTATTACAGAAAGGCATACATTTGGTCACCGAAAAATATTGCATTTGGCCGAGAAAGGTCGAAAATTAAATATTTTAGAGGCCCTAGAGATTTTTAAAAGCCGACACAACACAATAGATATCGTTTTAAGCGAACAGTTGGACCTTATATATACACCGAACCTCCTCTTTTCCAATGTTGTATATAATAGTTAAGTATATAGTAGTAGTTTTAAATAACATCATAAACCACCCTCATATATTTTTGTGTCATTTATAAGTTCTATGTAGGCCTGTAACTTTTGCAGTTTGATAATGACATTGTATGTCGGAACCGCGGTCACGATTATATGTGAATAAATTGGTATTAACAAAGTTATTGTTTTATTTTATTTTATTATTTTCAAAAAATTGTCTATTTGTAAAATTTATGGGAACCTTATTTCTGGATCCACCCTCGTAAAAATCTAAGCAGTACATATTATAATTTAATAATGTAGAGTAGCGATCTGCAATTTACCTTCATGAATTTGTACATATATAAAGGTCTAGACTGGCATGTATAAAATTTAATAAGTAATTTTCTTTATTACGCACATTTAAGGTATGCTTTTAATTGTTTGTTTTCTTGTTGCTAAAGTTACTCTTTATGCCATAGGGAGTTAAAACTCACTTTATTTCCCAAGGGAATTAAAGTTAGGTGTAAATAATTAATCACATACAATTTTTTCACAAATCGCATGTCATAAATAATTCTCCTTGACAACTATCCCGGCAATCTGAACTTTATTCTTACCTTGACTAATAATTGTTACAGCTGAAAACTCAGTAAATTATTAACTAAATGCTTGTAATAAATAAAATATTGTATATAACAGGGGATTAAACTAAACTTTATTCGTTCGGGAGATTTAAACCACTCGATAAACGCTCATGAGTCATGAGTCATGACTTAAACTTTCTCCCTCACGATTAAAGCTCCCCCTTAATCCCTTGATATATAAATAATTATCAACTAATTGTAAAAACCATGACAATATGACATATAAAAATATATTTTTATAAATGTATGCTTATATTTTTAAAAAACTTTTTGAAAAAGGCCATTGCTGCCGAAACATGTAAGAGTAAAATTATCTTAAATAAATAAATATTTAATAAAAACAGACCTTAAATCGTCTAATAAAGTAAATCTCCTATAATATGTAGAAGGGTCAAGAACGGAAAAGAATAACTATCTTTATATACATATATATAGATCCCCAGAATAACGCACAGTTATACGACACAGTACAAAGAATAATTTTTAATATGTTGTTACGTGCATATTAGTTATAGTACATTTTAATATATTTTATCTATTTATATATTTTTTATAAACAAAGCGCACAATGCAACGTTGCAATTACATAAATGCATAAACACAAGTAACTGATATAAAGGGAATTTTGAATTATAACATGAGGACACAATTCACAACGCCGGTACTCACACCGCATTCTAATTTCAAACTTATTTGTAACATTAGAAATACGACTTTGTTATATAATGAGTGTAGGTATTCTATTCTAGTCAAACCATCACCATTTGAAAAAGGAACATACTCCGAAACATGTAATGGTAAACAAATAAAATTATGTTCATGTAGTTACTGGTTTTTATCTAACCTAAAAAACGCTAAAAATTTCACAAATAATCCATATATATAGATAATTATTTCTTGATCTTTGTATGTTATAATAGATTAAATTATTTGACGATTTAAGGTTGGTTTTACTTCAAAATGTATATATTTAAAACAATTCTACATGTTTCGGCAAATGATGCCTTTTTCAAGGAATATAAAATATATTTATATTATAACATACAAAGGTCACGAAATAATTATTTATATATATATATATATATATATATATATATATATATATATATATAACGTGTGTATAAATTGTCGCAAAAGCTACACGCAGCGACGTTCTTCGTTTGGTTCTGCATAAAAAATCTTAATGTTAAAATGTCGTATCATGCTTCGTTTGTTTTCACGGGGTTCTTGAAGTTCAGACTTTTAGTGCGTAACTAACCTTTGCTCTTCGATATCTGTTAATAGAGATAGATGCAATTTAGTTTAAAGAAAAAATTTTTACTAGTATTATTTCGTAAACGTTTTCTTTTTGATTTAAAAGCTTGTTTTAAACATTTATTCATTAACGCACTTTCCCGAAAAACACATTTGGCAACGTTGTAGAACAATAAGTTTGTATTTCAAAGTGAGTTCAATCAAAATCATTACTGTCAAATTTTGACATTTACGAATTTACGAAGCATGATACGACATTTTAACATTAAGATTTTTTATTCAGAACCGAACGAATAATGTCGCTACGTGTAGCTTTTGCGACAATTTATACACACCCTGTATATATATATGTGTGTGTGTGTTGTAACTGAATTTCGGGTTTTCTTCCGCGTTTCCACTGTTTGGTCTTCGTAAAGACCGGTGCTGGTTTCTGGACAACGCTTCGGCTAAATCACATTTGCCATCTTCAGGTCTGCGATAACTGTCTGCTTCTGCTTCTGGTTACTCGTAAACTGACGTAGTCGAGTTTAGAATGGTGGTTATATACTCGATTAGCGTTCTGGTTGGTTACACTTGGTCGAGTGTGTGCGCGGCTCTGTGTCGTTTGGCCTGCAGCTAGAGTGTACTGGCTGGGTTGTGGTGTAGGTGTTTTTGTTTGTTGTTTGTTGTTGACAACTTCTTTGCTTAATACTGGTTTCCATGCTGTTGGTAGTCTCTGGGTATCATCTCGCGAATTCAAATTATCCGGATGTTTCTCAATTTCGATAGCTTCCCTGATTATTCTGGTTTTCATATGTTCTATGTTCGCCAATAATTTGGTATTGCTGAAGTCTATCGTGTGGGACGTTTCCTTTGCATGCTGAGCCAAAGATGAAGTTTTCTCGTCTTATCTTACGGAGTTTTGGTGTTCATCTCTTCTTACGTTTACCCTTCTGTTTGTTTGGCCGATGTACGTCTTCTCACAATTAAGGCATGGAATTTCATAAACTCCCTGGTTTTCTAAAGGTATTCTTGTTTTTGGATTCCGAAAGACTGTGCTGATTTTTCTGTCTGCCTTGAACGTGGTTTCATTGTTGTGTCTTCGTAGGACTCTGGATATTCTGTCGGTGGTACCTTTGACATAGGGTAAGTAGGTTTTGGCTATTGATTTCTCTTTTTCCTCTTGTGGTGTGGCTCGTTTAGGTTTTAATGCTTTGTTGATTGCCCGTTTACTAAAGCCATTCTGATGGAGTGCATCCTGGAGTTTATCCATTTCTTGAATGACGTTGTCTTCATCTCCTAATCTCTGTGATCTTGTTACTAGACTCCTCACTACTGCTTGCAACTGAGCTGGGTGGTGGTGAGACTGTGCGTTGAGATACCGATCTGTATGTGTGGATTTCCGGTACACTGTATGGCTTAATTCTCCATTTTCTTTCTTCCTAACCAAAACGTCGAGGAATGGTAGTTAATTGTTTGATTCTACTTCCATTGTGAATTTTATTTTTGGATGGATACTATTCAGATGTTCCAGGAAGCTCTTAAGGTAGTCTTCTCCATGTGTCCAAATCACGAACGTGTCGTCAACATATCGTAGCCGAAGTTTGGGTTTATGGGTGGCCGTCTTTAATGGTGTTTTCTCTAAGTCTTCCATGAAGAGGTTCGCTATTACTGGTGACAGTGGAGAGCCCATCGGTGCGCCTTGTATTTGTTTGTACCGTTGATCGCCGTAGATAAAGAAGGTGTTTACCAGGCAGTGTTTCACGAGGTTCATTATGTATGGTGGAGGTTGGTATTTTCTTTCGATGGTCCCTAGAGCTTCGATATGTTGATACACAGAACGCTAATCGGGTATATAACCACCATCTTAAACTCGACTACGTCAGTTTACGAGTAACCAGACGCAGACAGTTATCGCAGACCTGAAGATGGCAAATGCGATTTTGCCAAAACGTCGTCCAGAAACCAGCACCGGTCTTTACGAAGACCAAACAGTGGAAACGCGGAAGAAAACCCGGAATCCAGTTACAACACATTCTACTACCCGCGGAAACCTAAAAGAAAACATATATATATATATATATATATATATATATATATATAAGTGTTTAGATAATTTCTTAGCCGTTCATTAAATATAACATTTGATTAATTAAGTTTTCGAAAAACTCCAATAATTAATCAAATGTTATATATATATATATATATATATATATATATATATATATATATATATATCAATCCATTCTCGTTTTAAGAATACACATACACTATCTGGTTATTAAACTAAACACTAACGATAAGAAGCAATAATGTTTAATTGATAACGTGCAACTGGCGTCAATTTTGTTACATATAAATCTATTCTTTATGTAGAAAATTGTCTCAAAAGGGGCTAGTTATCTAACATTGCATTTTTAGTCAATGTTACGTTTTTCAGTTTCATTTATTAAATAAGAGTCTTTTTAATCAATAACATTTTAGCATTTATTTTAATACGTTTCATTTCTTGTCGACTGTAAATATTAATACATTCACTATAATCCATCTTAAATATAGCCAACTTTTATCCTTTCTTTCGTTTAAGAAATTCCCAGGAAATTTCTTAAAATAAGGCTAATACAATATTTAATGAAAATGCTATCTAAGCTTTTAGAATCCTTGTAAACGTAATCTCACCCTCTGGAATTTTATTGAGATTTGAATAAATGCTATCTCTTCTTATTGTTACACGCTCGTTCACTAGAATAAACTGTACATTTTACCTGAACTATTTATCTCCTTTTTTGTGTGTTTACATGATCGAATTTCCATTTTAATTATCTTTTTTATACCGTACTTAAGTAAATTTACGACCTAATACGTTTTTTATTAACCAATTTAATTAATTTTTATTATATTATGTTTTTAAAGACCCTTTTTGTATTCATAAGATGCTGTAATTAGTGGAAATGCTCATTTATTAAAAGCTAAAATTTGAATTCAATTGCTTTGTAATCTTATTTACGAACCCTTATCAAAATAAACTCTTGAAATGAAATATTTCGTGATTTTATTTCTCTTTTAGAAACTAACAAAAACTTCATTATCTTCATATATAATCCTCCTAGAGATGTGAAAGAAAATATTTTTGATACTTCACATTTAAATTTAGATTAAGCAACACAGCTGTTTCTCTCAAACTATCGAAATAGAAGAGTAGTGAAGGTAATCTTTATAATAATCTCAATATCAATAATTCTTAGGATATGCAGGGGTTGTCACGTAACCCGTTCTTTAGAAGTTTTCAATGTTAACGCCTTAGGATACTTTTGAAAATCTGTGGAGCGTATTCCGGATTCTTGATGTATTGAAATAAAATATTTACACTCATTTACCATTTTCCAAAAGTTATACCAGAAGTCATAGCCAGCTTTGATATTTTAAATGAAATGTTATACTTTTTATTGTTTCTTTAGATTCCTTGTGTAATACTATAACATTTTATATTAAGGTTTCTTTTGCAGAAAATTAACCGTTTTTGGATTATTTTGATTTTTCTGAAATTTTTTGTTTTTTCAATGCACCTTTTAAAACCACATGTCTCAGGCTTATTTGATCTGAATTACGTCATATTTCTACTAGATACAGTGAAGAGTATAATATTCTGAGTAATGTCTAAATTTTTAATAAATCTCTTACAGGATGTTCGAAATTTATTGATTATTTAAGTAATCTTTAATTCAAGAAAAATCGATTTTTTTAAATGGAACACCTGTAGATGAACACGTTATAGCAAGTATATAAACATTTTACATCGTATAGATACAGGTTTCTCTGTGTCTATCTCTCATATTTTTAGAGCAGGGATGCACAGACTTATAGGGAACAGGGGCCACTCGGAAAATTCTAAGCCAAGGACGGGCCACAACAAAGCATACTTAATAACACAAATATTTGTATTTTTAAATAGTATGAATTACTACAAATGATAAAAATAAAAGAACATTCAAAAATGTTTGTTGTAATTATGTAATCGTAATGTAATCTAATCATTACAATGTAATATTTCATGTTTTATTATTTTGATGCATGACATTGCATTGAACTAACAATTTTGTTTATGTTTGGCTCCACATTACTTGTTGCCACACGTAAAATTGCTTCCAGATTTTCATTTGCCAGACGGTTCCGATTTTTTGTTTCATCACTGAAAACGTTTGCTCACAAATATACGTCGATCCAAATAAGCTTGCGCATTTCAATGCATTTATTCGCAACTCTTTATAAGCGGTTTTGTCAACGCAACAATAAAAGGTGAGTAAATTACCTTCATTAAACTTGTTTCGTAAAATATCGTTTTGTCAACGCAACGGTAAAAGTTGAGTAAATTACCTTCATTCAACTTGTTTCGTAAATTATCATCATTTTGAATGTCTAGCAATTCCAGTTGTATTGATTTGGGTGCATTTTCGGGTGAAATATTGAAATGATGCTGAAAATGTCTAATAGAGGTTTAACTTTTTTGAAGTCTCGAAAATGATCATGAAAAGCTTGTATTAAAATATAAATTTTTTCAACATAAGCGAAATTGACATGAGTTTTATTGAATTTCTCCATAATTTTTTTGTAGTTCGGAAAATGGCTGTAATTGGCTGAATTGATTAGTGTCCTGAAAAGACTCAATTTGCATTGAAAGGACGAAACATGAGAGTGTAACTGCGAAATCAATTGATCTTTGCCTTGAAGTCGCATATTTAAGACATTCAAGTGATTTGTGATGTCTACAAGAAACGCTAAGTCATACAGCCAATCAGGGTTGTCGAGTTCGGAGACGTGCTTTTTCTTTTTCGCCAGAAATATTTTGATTTCTTCAATCAAGTTAAGAAACCGCTCTCGTGACAACCCACGACTTAGCCACCTTACTTCAGTGTAAAACAGGAGATCACCATATTCGCTTTCAATATCCTCGAGAAATTGTGTGAATTGTCGGTGATTGAGACCTCGTGATTTTATAAAGTTTACAGTAGGTACTACAACTTTCATCATATTTTCAAATCACAATAATTTTGAAAAGAGGGCCTCTTGATGTATAATGCAATGAAACTGCATTAATTCCTTGGTATCTATGTAAATACTCTTTTAACATAGTTATTATCCCAGATTTACTTCCAACCATTGAAGGTGCTCCGTCAGTCGTAATTCCAGATAATTTCGTTAAATCCAAATCCATTATAGAACATTTTTCCAGAAGAGCTTTGAGCATGTCACTCCCCTTGGTTTGACTTGTCAAAGAACTCATACCAATCAGTTCTTCACCCACTTCAAAATTTTGCGTTACACCACGTAAAAATATTAAGAGTTGAGCAGTGGAACTTATATCTGTAGATTCGTCGAGTGCTATAGAAAAATACTCAAAACTTTTCGATTTCGTAGCTAATTGCTCTATATTAGCTTCTATATTAGCTGCTAATGTGGTAAGTCGTCTTTGAACAGTCATCCGATTTAGTTGAATTTTCTCAAACCTCTTTGCATCTTTCGGACACATTTTTTTTTGCGGCGATATCTAAACACTGCTTAACAAACTCACCATCTTTAAAAGGCCGACAAGTTTTCGCTATTATTCGAGATATTTCAAAACTAACTTCATTAGCTGTTTCAGCATCTTGAATTGGTTTTGTAAACATAGCTAGCTGGCCTATTAGTTCCCTTTGTAAAGTTGAAATATTTTGCGTTCGATTTTCTCCGGTTAATTTGGTAAAAGTATGATGCTGGGTTTCATAATGCCTTTTCACATTATATTCCTTCGGAATAGACACACTACTCTTGCATATTAAACAAACACTTTTGTTATGCGATGAAATAAAAAAGTATTTTTCGGTCCAAATATCTTGAAACTGTCGATTTTTATCTTGAACCTTACGACTACGTTTTTTACTGGGGCCTGGTTTATCCATATTAAAATTGATATTTATATTGTTACGTAGGTAGATGCCAAGTTCGAATGCCGAAATATTTATTCTTCACAGATTACAATTCAAAAAATATAACGTTCGCTTGTCCGTAGTTATAACTTAACTCTTAACTGCCCCGATAGCGGGCTTTGCGTTGTATTTATACGAGTTACCTAACATCGAGAACCTACAACGTTGTTCGGGGATAATACCGACGTGTTTCGCAAATCTTCGAGCAATCTAGTTGGTTCGACAGATTCCTAGTCTCGTAACAAAATGCTTGGAACGACGAGGAGCATACCTGTCCTACGTAGTAAACCTGAACAAGAGAGTAGTAGCTACTACTTAAAGATACATATCTTACTAACAATTACAAAAGTTAGAATAAAATAAAAAGATAAGAAATATTGATTTGAATGGATTTTTATTTACTTTTGTAGTTTTTCGAACAATTTTTAAAATTCGTTGGCGGGCCGTATAAATATCGACAGTGGGCCGCATGCGGCCCACGGGTCGCAGTATGTGCATCGCTATTTTAGAGTTATTAATGATTATTTTCTAAATTGAGCATTATCAAGAAAAATTGTAGAAGTAAGCCTTGAAAAGTAAATCTGATCTGTCAAAATTGTCACAAAGTTTATTTCGTGTCTAACTGGTTTTATGTTGTTCACAAATATGCAAGATTAATTAAATATTTAATAGAGATATTTTGAATTTATTCTACATTCATGGTAAATCTCCTCAAATTATGGAAGAACATGTCGACTTTTCAATGAAAGATACCCACATTTACCAGTAATGAATAAAACAAAATTCAAAATTATTAATGATTATTTTCTAAATTGAGCATTATTAGTAGAAAGCTTTGGAAAAAAAATTTAAATAATTTTGGAATTATACCAATTATATGTATAGATTCATCAAACTTCTTGCGAAAAGGTTAGAATAGAAAATAAATTTCAAAACTGAGAAAATATTTTATATCATAAGACATAATAATAATAACCACACATTAATAAACAAAAAAGTGAATAAAATCAATATATTAAAGACACATAACGCATTAATAATGATATTCGAAAATGTTCAAAATGATCTGCGATCTAAACAAAGCATGACTCTTCTTAAGTGTGTTGTAGTTGCTTGTCTTACTTGTTCAGCGTTCAAGTTTCGAAAACCGTCTCTTACTCTAGTTATAAGTTATTCTCTATTTTGCACGGGCGACGCATAAACCTCATTTTTTATTTGACCTCATAAATAAAAATCAAGGACAGTCAGATTGGGGGATCTAGGTGGCCAGCACCAAGGTTCATTGCGACCAATCCACTTATCCTCAAAGATATTGATTGGTTAATTCCCGATATACCTCATGTGAGGGGTGATCGGGTGCTCAATCCATTTTAAACCAATATAGGTTATTCAAAAATGGCAGTACTACTTTCCTTAACAACTGTAGAGCTGACGCTAGTTATAAATTTCATTTTGAACGTGGATATGTATAATTATTGCAAAAACATTAAAGCTAAAAGTGTCTTGAAAATTTGCTTCTCTAATGGCATGTGGATTTAGTTGTGTCCAATGAGGAAAATTTATTCTATTAAAAATCCTTAAAATTTTAGATAAAAAATTGTTCTTGAGTTTTAGTTAAAATAAACTCGCAAAATCGAATTCTTCTATATTGATCTCCTGGACAAAAAGCCTAAACTGATTGGAAATAATAAGGATGCATTTCATTTTTCTTTATTTTTCTTTCAAATCCTTTGATGTACATGAAATTCCTACATCTGCACACGCCGGCGGTATAGAATTGGTTGCGTGCGCATGAAAATATCCCAAAACAATGATTTCATTACCTTCATTACCCGTAATCGGCTTTGGAACTGTTTTCTTGACTTGAATACCAAAGCGAATGGAATTTGACTCTATTCGCTTGAATTTAGTTTTGTTCATTACTGGTAAATGTGAGTATCTTTCATTAAAAAATCGACATGTTCCTTCAATAATTTGAAGAGATTCACCATAAATGTAGAGTATATATAGAGAATAAATATAGTAAATATAAAGAATAAATGTAGAGTAAATTATTCAAAATATCTCTATTAGAATAAATATTTAATTCGACTTGGATATTTATGAACAACATAAAACCAGTTAGACACGAAATATACTTTGTGGCAATTTTGACAGATCAGATTTATTTTTCAAGGCTTACTACAACGATTTTTCTTGATAATGCTCAATTTAGAAAATAATCATTAATAACTCTAAAACTATAAGAGATAGACATAGGGCAACCTATACCTGTACGATGCAAAATATTTACGTACTTACTATGGCGTGCTTTTCTACAGGATATTCCATTTAAAAAATCGATTTTTCTTTAACTAAAGATTAAATAATCAATAAATTTTGAACACACTGTAAGAGATTTCTTAAATGTTTCGACATTACTCGGAATCTTATACCTTTCGCTATCTCCAGTAGAAATATGACGTAATTTACATAAAATACTCCTCAGATATATGGTTTTAAAATGTCCATCGGCAAAACAAAAAATTTCACAAAAATCGAAATAATTCGAAAACGGTTAATTTTTTGCAAAAGAAACCTTAGCATAAAGTGTTTTAGTACTTTACAAGGAATCTAAAAAGTATAACATTCTATTTAAAATGTCAAAGTTGGCTATGACTTCCAGTATAACCGAAAGTGGTTCATAAGTGTAAATATTTTATTTTAATACATCAAAAATTCAAATTACATGCCAGAAATTTTCAAAAGTATCCTAAGGCGTTAACATAGAAAACTTCTAATGAACGGGTTACGTGAAACACCCTGTATAGAAAGTAACATATGAGAACAATAATAAAAGTAAAACATTTTTAATATAAAATATTATTCAAAATTGGGTGTGGAGGACACAATATAAGTTCAAATATTTGTGAAAGTATCTCTCCAGATACGCAGACACGTGTTTCATTTTACTACAGAATCGTCAATCCGCATCACTGGAAAGATACTTTCACGAAAACAATACTCTTGCCATATTACAGTAGTTATTAAGATAGAACGTAGTACAATACTATGTCAGGGGCTTCCATCTGACGGATACAAACTACGCCGAATCGAAGTCTGGCTAAACAATCGAACTAGTAATGGCAAAACCTTGAATAATTGCTTGCCTCAAGGATCGGTATTGGCTCCTCTAATGTTCATCATTTACACGAACGATCTCCCTCCCGCAAAACCATGGATATTTCTATATGCAGATGACGGCTTTATGCTCCTAAACCAAGAATTTAGAAAATAGAGCATTACAACTTGCTGAAGATCTGCAAGCTTTAGACTAATGTTCTAAGAAATGGCGATTACGACCAAACCCTTCAAAATCCGAATCATGTGCCTTGCATTTGTGTAACAAGGAAGCCAACAGAGAGCTGAATTTTGAATTTGGTGGTAGTCGTATAAACCACAATCCCCACCCTAAATACCTAGGCGTAACGTTAGACCGGTCCAATAATATAATACATAATTTCACCAGCCGTGCATGGGAAGACCTTGCGAACGGCAGCATTACTCTGGCTTACTCTCCTCCTGAATACTGTACTACTGTTAGGTACCGAAGCTCTCACTCTAAGTTAGTAGATATTCACCTTAACGATACAATCGAGATCGTCACCGATACTGTTAGATCCACTCCTAGTCTCTGGTTATCGATTCTTTCTAACATTGCCCCTCCCGATATCAGACGCCTTGCTACATCACAGAATAAATGGGCTAAGATTTACAACAATATTCTATATCTTCCCATACAGGATGATTTGGAGAGCGTCCCCAGGACCCGACTGAAATCTAGGAGACTGATTTGGCTGGATGCGGAAGTTCAGCATCCCTTCAATGTAAGTCATTGCTCTAACCCTTCAAAACCTCTGCCGGGCATACCCTCTTCGATTCTGCGCCGCGGTTAATCAACATACATTTTGTTCGGAAGTTTTATTCATTAGTCGTTTACGTACTAAACTGAGCCGATGAGTACTTTGGTACTATTTGGCCTACTATTCTTATTTTTCGTGTGTTTATGCATATTACTTTAATAGCAGAAAACAAATGTATATTTAATAATTTCTGATAGAATAAATGTCTCTACTTCTATACTTATATCGGTAACAAGCTCATGTTGTGTCCCTATTCTTTCGCATATTCTAATATATTACGAATTACACTCCCATACCGGTGCTCATGGCGCGCACGGAAATTGGTCTGCTCTAATTATAACTTTCTATAATTCTTAGAGCATAATTAATACGTTGAAAATGTCTAACTTTTCTTGTTACAGTAACTATTACTACATTCATTACATTGCTCTTTCTTGCGTATTCGCCCTCACGGTGATAAACGACGTTAATGCAATTCTATCTAAACTATATTTCAAAAAATAATTAGTTTGTTGACAACGCCTGACATGTTTCACAATTTTCTGGTACAGAATTAATGGCGTGTAATGATGCTGTATAATCTAAAATTAACGAGCAAAAAACAAGGAACGCACAAAGTAAAGGGGATTATTTAGTATGTAAACTGATCCATAAAAGAAATTCGTATTATTACGTATTGAAAAATTTATTGTTTTTCATTTTTAATGTCAAATGGGATATATGAGAACATAATGCTTAACGAATAATGTGATTGATGCATTATAAAACACTGCTAAATTTTGCAAATACTGGTGTCGATGTTACATTTAGGATCGATAAACATTTGGTGGTTTACTTAGGAAATTGTCTTGAGGAGGTTGTCATGGGATTGGATAACTAGAATCATTTTACGGTAACCCCTTTCTTGATATTTTCACTTAGGGATTTAGCAAGCAATCACAAAGTGTCAAATCAGATATATATTGTGAATGATTAATAGCTACAATTTGTTTTTGTATCATAATCTAAATGTAAATTATTATCTTTAACAGTCAAACTTAATAAAAATGATAATGATAGAATCTTTGATATTTCTGTTAACTTTTGAAAACCATCATTCTTTGTTGTAACACTATAGAATTTATCTAGTATAGCTTCGACCTGGAACATTTTTCAATAAATTTTCGCAATTGTATACAATAGAAATTGATAGTTAATTGACGAAGGAGATACTTGTTGAAGTATTTCATTATGGAGTATTTCATCCATCTGATGAAGCCATTGAATGGCGAAACAATATTGTAGTGGTATTTACAATAAAAGAATTTTTGAATATAGAAGTTTAATTACTTATTTCTTAGCGTCTCTAATTTTTTAATTAATCCACTTACAAAACTATAATGGGCTTTAACATACGTCATCTGATCTAGAATCTCGCGTTTTCCGAATACGCTTTTGAATTTTATCATTGATTCAGCTGAATCAGAAAAATCTAATACAATGTTTTTTATATGATTATAGTTATTCGCGTGGAATATGGCTGCATTTAAACAGGAGGTAGAGGAACATTCGGGAATTCTTCTTTATATACTTGGGCTAGTAAAGGAGCTTTCTTAAATATTTTTTACGTTCGAAATTAAAGATTTTACTAAAGGAGACTAACCTCTAATTTCCTCGAAAATTCTATTGATTTCATGCGCTAGATAAGTCACGTGGATTAAATTTTTGTAAAAAATCACATACGAAAAGAAGAATTTTGTCAGTCGGCAGAATATCTGGAGCAAAAAAGTCATCAAACTTTCATTAACAAAGCGAACAATTTCTACGCTATTCGTTTTCTCTAACTCTTTCGTACTGATTAAAAAGTATTTTGGCAAAATATTTTAGTTCAGGGCACCAACTAATACATTTGTAATATAGCAACCACGAATATCGGTCCTTTCATTAAAAATATGCGATTTTATGTTCGAAATGTAAAAAATATTCACTTTATGCACACAAACTAAAAATATGAACTAAAGCTTAATTTTATATTTTTTTATGCCGTTAATCGCATTATTTCAGTGTAGAATGGATATATCCACAATATTGGTCTAATATTCCTGTTTAATCCTCCTGGTTTGACGGACCATGTATATCTTATATCTTGTCAAAGTACCGAATGTTGCATTGTACTCGATTCTCGAAGGACCATGTATTTGACTCACCGCTCACGGGGCGTAACTTCCGTATAAGCTGGTTATTTCTTTTGGTTGGTGGCAGTTATATTGAAAGTTGGTGTGTTTTCTGAATGTTTTATTTATTTTACAAAAAACACTTAAACCTAAGATAATTCTCACAATGTAGCATTTAATGTAAACTAATTCTTTACTATTTGATTGTTGTATATTATATGTCTGTTGTATACAGATTGATTGTTGTAGAATTTCTGATTGTTATGTTTTGTATATCTGAATGTATGAATGTATATTGTCTATGTTCTTAGTGTTACATGTATATATAACATATATCACTATCCCTACTTCAATATAACTAAAATGTGCGTATGTGTTTTACGTCATTGTTGTCTAATTTACCTATATTATTACTAGAGCTGGGCGAAGTATCGATACATCGTCCAATTCCCGATACCTCATATAACGAAGGTATCGATTCTAAGGTATCGATTCCAAAGCATCGATACCTATCGATACTTTACCGATTCCAGTACTCGCTAAGTATGGATGTATCGGGTAGCGAGGTATCGATTCCAAAGCATCGATACCTATCGATACTTTACCGATTCCAGTACTCGCTAAGTGTCGATGTATCGGGTGGCGATGTATCGGGTAGCGAGGTATCGATTCCAAAGCATCGTTACCTATTGATGTTGATATATTGATGTTGTTGAATTTTATCTTATGCGTAGCAAATATCCATATTATAAGATAAACATAATAACTATAATTATTACAAAAAAAATATCACAATATTGCAAATTTCATACCGTAGTTATGGTAGAATCGGTAAATTAATTTTATATCTCTTGAAACCGATATCAAACAATCAACACCTAGAAAACGGGTTATGAATATTTCTAGGTATCGAATTAAGGTATCGATTCCAAAGTATCGATTCCAAGGTATCGATTCCAAGGTATCGATTCCAAGGTATCGATTCCAAGGTATCGATTCCAAGGTATCGATTCCAAGGTATCGATTCCAAGGTATCGATTCTAAAGCATCGATACCTATCGATACTTTACCGATTCCGGTACTCAGAATCGATACCGTGCACAGACCCGATACATCGGTAAGTATCGATACCTCGATTGGTATCGGTACTCGATACCGAAAACGTCGGTATCGCCCAGCCCTAGTGTAAATAAATAGGTATATTTAGATGAAAGTGAATTTATTCATTAACAAACAGTCGCCGAAGATTTAAAAAGTGAAGGGTATACAGCCTTATAACCTGTGCACGGTGAAGCAAACACCGGGGTCGTGATTCTAGTAACCGGAGTTGAAGCATCACCGTCAGAAATCGGTGCCATTGCAAATATTTGATTCCATGAGCCGACATCCCCCAACATTGGTCCTTCACGAACGAGATATCAACGTAATGAGGCCGCTGCTTGCCTACCTAAGTGGCAGTGTTTACTTATAACGCCTTTCATTCATAGCCTAGATACATAATATAAAAATCTTACCTCAAATTTGAAAAATATAAAGTAATTTATTCAAAAGAAATTGTATTTTAGTATAAGATAACTAAGGCGAATATTTAAATGGATTTAAATTAGAAATTTGTAAATAAATCTGTGTAGTAAATCAAATGAAAGTAGTTTTGATATTCTTCATTTATTATTTAAAAATAAACCATTATATTTAAAATGTAATGTAGCAATATATATGCGAATATTTTATTACGTAAAAAGCGAATTAAATTTTCATAATTTAACAGCATCCTGTCCTCGGTATAGAACCCTTAACCCTCGACATGTTCGCAAAATTCCCTGTTTGACAACAATGCCTGAGATCCTTTTTAAAATTAAATCTAACTTTTTCGAATAGGCCTCAAAAACAAAGAGAAAAAAATCGTCAAGTGAAATTCGTATCCCTCACTCGACCGTATTAAACTTTTTTGTATTCATTTTATCACGTATGTACACTGTGTGTTGGTTTCAGGCAAACTCATGCGAAGAACATGCTCACTATCGAGTCCGAAACAAGAGAGACGCAAAATATAGGGGAAAAGATGGTGAAAATATTACGGACTGGCAATCATTTCTGTCATTCAGGGTTGTTCTGCCTTATCAGTTGGAAACTTCGAATAAAATAGAAAATATTCGTTTGTTAGATTCTTTTTTGAACCCAATTAATCTGGTTTGTGTGCTAGGTACTTTTCTTGTAATGTTATTCGCTTTCATTATTGTTTTTAAACGATGTAATTAGTTTAAGTTTAATCATTATACTTTCCACATTTTAGAAATAAATAATTTTTATTAATATTTTTAGAACAAAGCTATTTATTTTTTGTTGTGCCAGTTTACATGCGAAACTAAATTCAGAGATTCGGAAAGGTTAAAAAAGAAGATTTCGAATTTAATAAGATGTAAACCTGAACTGAATATGAATACTTGCATTCATAGACTACTGTCGTATTATGATTAGAATTGCGACTATTGTCCGTACAATAGAGTTGAACGCGCCCACCGCAATGTGACCGTGCGAAGCAAATATTAACGTCGATCGCTAAAGTTCGGCAGTGGTAGATCAATTGTTAATGGTGCACCGTGCATATTTACCGTATGGAACTGTGGTGAGAGAACAGCGGACAGGTAAACGATACCCCACCAGTACACTAGATAAGAAAGAAAGGACGGTTATAGCACCAGGCGCCAGGCGTGTCTGTGCCCAGTCTGGTCAAATACGTAGACGATAGATGTGCAGAGTAATTACACGTAGAACATCGATTGTAATGGCAAAGTATACACAACCAGAAAACAAATTATTTAACTCATATGTTTATTCTTTATCATACCATAGAATTGTGTATTTATTTTGTTTTTATTTTTTTCGATGTAGCGGTTATGCATCTGTACTTTTTCACCTGAAATCCATATTACATGTTTATGCAAATTACTAATAGGTACACAGAATTGTTTCTTTTCTTTGATGGAATTATGCGTCCGTTTTCTCAAAATATTTTTAATTTTCTCTTCAAGTGCAGCATTTTATTTTGTTACGTTAGCATAGTTTTCATTTTTTTTTCAATTGTTTGTATTTTCCTTGATGTAGCGTTTGTACATCACCGGAATTTAATTATGTATGTAATCACAGGTTTGTGATATTTATAAACACACAGATGTTTCTTTTGTTTTGGTGGAATTATGCGTTTATTTTCTCTGAATATTTTTATTTTTTTTATTGTACAGCATTTGCGCATTTTTATCATTATTATTTGCGGTGCAAGATCTCTCATCTTTGAAATACGTTGCGTGGCATACACGTACGCAATACGTATGTAAATACCACACCTACTCCTGATCCTTATGCTTCCAATCAAATACTATACTATACATTCAATAAATATATCGGAGAAGTAAAGCGGCGGGGACGTGTCTTTCGCGCAGTGTCGTTTTCTTACCTCGTTTACACACGGTATATGAGCGTTTGTAAGGAGTGAGCCACAAAAAAGTTTTCAGAATATGCCATGGATTAAATCAGTTATGTCTTAGATTGATTAAGTGATCTAACCTACGTTTTGTAATATTAGTAATAGGTTAAATCGTAACGTGTCAAGTTGTCTTATGATTAAAGACGGCAGACTATGTGCCCGAACAGTAGCGTGATGTGGAGGGATCGAGTAGAGGCGTACGACGATCAATTCAGTTGCCGTTGAGACGTTGTAAGCGATACATTGTTAACACAATCGTGTTGAAAATGTCGGGAGTGCGTAGAAACAATGCATCGACTCGGTTGCATGCTAACGTAGTAAAGAAATTTTTACATCGGTTTCCCGATTTAATATATGACGGTACCGTAGTGAAATGTTTAGTTTGTGAAACAACTTTATTAACTTGGAAAACAAGTCAGTGCCAAAGACATATAAATAGTGACAAACATAAATCGAATAATAGTGGACGCAGATCATATAATAACTTTGTGTGTGATTTAACAATGATGTTAACTGCGACCAATATACCGTCAGTTTTGGAAGAAATACAATCCTACGTGGAAATTACCAGCAAGAAGTACGCTACGGAATTACGTACCGTCAGTGCGTGAGAGAATTGTAAATTGTAATTTGTCGTCAAGCAGTAAGGAATATGTTGCCTAGTCACAATGTGGAGGCAAGAAAAGTCACTAGTTACTCACGGTTTAGTAAGGAGCAGCAATAACTAAAAATTATTGGGTTATTAAACATGGCCATTGAAATCTATACAGATTCCTGTCTTTTCACTGATGAATTCAGACAAATTTAGCCTTTATAATGTCGATAGTCGAATTTTGTTGTAGATAGAGCAAGGACAACTATATAATGAGCATTTCATCACGCCGACAAATCTTTTCGGTGGCGAATCAGTCTACGCTTGGGGAGTTATTTGCTTTGATAAGCGCTCAGATGTTGTTGGCCTAATTCACGAGACCATGACAGCGTTAAGGTATTGTAACCTGGTTATAGAATCAATTATTGTACCGTTGCTGCCGCTATCTGCGACAATTTGATTTTAATCGACGATAAAGCTCAACAGTACCGCGCCAAAATTGTCAACGACTGCACCTAACATCATTATATTGACCGAATGGATGGATTGGCCAGCTTGTTCTCCGGAGGACAATTGTATTGAACATATCTGTCCTGAAATGTCAATACAAATAAGTTTTACCAACGCAAGTATGTATCAAATTGTTTTTGAGATATTTTACTTATATTTATGATATTCCAAAGTTTATCAATTTCCGCCTTTTTTAATTATTTAATAATTTCCGAAATAATATTATCTTCACCTAGCACATTGCTTAATTTTATATAGACACCCTGAGTGACTTTATTTCCAATTTTCTATAGTATATGATAACTGGTCAAAAGCTATCAGGCAACCTGCATAGTTTAAAAATCTAAGAATTTGTTTAAATTGAATACAGTATACAGTCCGAGCCTTGTTGGCGCCAATAAGATGATAATATTTCAGAACTATTTTTATTTTTGTTTCGTAGAACGCTGTTCCACATAGTGTCTGGATACAATTAAAAAAAAAGTGCCTCTTCATCATTGAAATTTCTGCATTTACTTATTTACAATGTGAGCAATTTCAACTGACCGCAATCGGTTGTATTAAAATCTTTAGATTAAAACATCTTAATATTCGTAGATAGGCGGCATTACCCATATATGGGCTTGTTTAATTGAACTGAATTAACAGATATTGTCTTACTATACGGTGAAACAACTGAAGATGCCCATCAAATGATTTAATTTTTAAAACCGTGTACAGATTGAGAGATCGCCGTACATTGCATCCAAGTTATGAAGGCCGTGGCCGTGAAAGACCACGTGAGGTAGTAGATGCAGAGGAACAAATTTTGGATATTGTAAATGAAAACCCGGCGTTTTTCAATAAATGTGTGAGCTGGAATTGTAGGTGATCAATTGCTAGGGCTGCATGTACACGACGGACTGAGCTACTTGGATTTCTTGGAGAATTTACTCGATGTTCCCCTAGAAATACGAGCTCGTATGTGGTTTATGCAAGATGGTGCACCTGCCCATTATTCTCGTGAAGTGCGTATCTTTTTAAATAATTTATATCCTCGATGGATAGGACGAGGTGATCGTAGTCCTGATTTAAAACCATTGGATTTTTTCTTATGAGGCTCCATGAAAGGTTCAGTTTATAACGGCACTGATAGTGTCAACGAAGGTGATCTTCGGCAACGTATTTTTCAAGCTGCGGCCCATATCTGTGAAGACCGACCCGTGTTAAATCGTGTACTTCGAAAGTTTACCCACCGGTTAGAAATTTGTATTTACGCAACATCTCCTTAAAGCATTCCATCTATTTCACACAAATCTGCCCTTTTAGAGCAAATAAATTATCATTAAAACAAAAGAGGCCAAAGAACACAAAAAAAAAATATGAACATTCAATTAAAATTACAAATATAATTTATTATTTCTCGGCGTGAATCGAATATTAAGACAACTAAATTACAAATTCCATATCACTGCAAAACTCTTATACCGTTTAAAATTTATTGTATTTTTTCGGGAAATTACAAAGGTCAGGCCTTTGACCTACTTATAAGTAACAATAGAACAGCTGATGCATAAGAAAATTTAGATCTAGAAAATGAATGAATACATGTTTACAAAACTTTTCACACAAAGACTCTTTCCTTTATTCAAATGTGAAAAGGATTTTTTTGTGAACTTGAAGAAATAAATGCCTATATGTTTGTTGAATCGACAACATATGAACATATAATTTCTATTTATTTAGATTTAGTCTGAATACAGGACCGTATTTGAAAAGTTTCGATAGGATAAAATTTTTCTTGGATTTGTATTGCTGTCTTACATATCTATTATATATTAGCGTACGTCGAATATTTCATTTACACCTTGTATTTTCTGATTTGTGTGATTTATTGCTTCGTAAACATCAATGAAAATGTTTAATAAAAGGTTTCGTCAGAACAAAAAGTATATATTTGTAATAAATAGGAATCTTTGTCGTAAAAAATAAACGCTAGGACCCTCGAAATTAAAAGCAAACATCATAAAATATTAACAATTCACATAAATCAAACAAACAAATAAACTCGGAAAACAATGTTACATGTACCGTGTATTTTAGCATGGACAAAATTAAATAAACATTTCACTCACATTAATTTACTTTTTAAACAAATAAAAGTTAGTAAGTTAAAAAAATCTGCCAAAATTTAGTTTATTGTTTAAAAATACTTAGCATGTAAATATATGAGAAGAGGATGGATATATGTCTTCATAAAAAATATACGTCGTAAACATCTCACATATTTTAGTTAATTTTTGTTTTAAAAAAATGTATTTATTGCGTGCTAAGTATTTTGAAGCTTTCTAAATACACATAAGTTTAACTGTGTTGACGATATCTTATTAGTAACATAGATGAATTCTTAAGATAGTTCGATTTATGTGAAAATTTCAGAAAAAGAAACTAGAGCTATTTTTATAAAGACAGCATCACACCCTGTTCTTTAATAACGAGTGCAGGTTCAGCGTTAAATAAATAAAT